>ML782126.1:263625-274111 GCA_009831015.1 Picea engelmannii | reverse complement strand
TACAACAGAAGAAAGATTGTCTAGAAGAACCACCTCAAAATCAAGGTTCAAAAATAATACTTGGCCAACATGCCACCCAAAAAGGGAACTTCTACACCAAATAAGCCTCCAGAAAATCCTACTTGGACTCTTGATGAAGGTGACGAAATGCGTAGGGACATAAATTATTTACAAAATAAGATAGTAACAAAAGATGAACTACAAGAGATCGAAGCTAAGTTGGAGGCAAAGATGGATGGTTTAAAAGAGGAGATCATGGAAGTATTGAAAAATTTCGTAACAGAGAAGACACCTGAAAGTGAAAATGCATCCCATGAAATTCATGATGAGGACACAAGGAAGGTGAATCCAGAATGGAGAAACTCCAACTTTGGGTTGAATACCAACCATGTTCCTAAGATTGATATGAGGAAGTTTGATGGCAAGGACCCAATCAAATGGATACTTCAGATGGAGAAATTATTTGATCTACATAATGTGCCACATACACAAAAGGTACAAATTGCTTCTTTATATTTAGAACCTAATCAATTTGTATGGTATCGATGGCTTTGTTCTCACAAATCACTTTTCACTTGGACAATTTTCACGGAAGAAATGATAACACACTATGAGGATACAAGGAGCAATACCTTCTTTATCCAATTGATAAATCTCAAGCAAAAGGGTTCAGTTACCGAGCTCATGGGCTAATTTTCCATGGTTTTTCTAAATTTGAGATTCGCCATTTTAAAAATGATTCGCCCAAATTCTATAGGATAAAATTATATTACCTTAAAAATAGCCAAATGTTTATAAAAACTATTTAAAATTCTTAGAAATTTGAATATTTTTACAAAACTATCGCCAAACATTTATAGTTGACATATTTAGGATTAGTAAGATTTGCCAATGTTTCTACATTTTAAAATAAATATCCATCCTTAAAATCATCCCTGGCAAGTTTGTTCGGAACTATGGAAGAATAACAACACCTTTAACGACACTAAATAAGAAGGATGCATTTTCATGGACTCCAAAGGAGACTAAAGCTTTTGAACAACTTAAAGAGGTGATGTGAAAATCTCCTATCTTGACCACTCCAGACTTCACAAAAACCTTTATTGTGGAATGTGATGCCTCGGGAAATGGAATTGGTGCTATCCTAATGCAATAAGGAAGGCCCCTAGATTTTGAAAGTTGACCACTCAAGGGAAAGTACTTACACAAACCCATTTATGAGAAGGAAATGATGGCAATACTACATTCATTGAAGAAATGGCGTCCTTACCTAATAGGTAGGCACTTCAAGGTCAAAACAGATCATGATAGTCTTAAATACTTCTTGGAACAAAGATTATCTTCAGAAGAACAAAAAAAATGGGTAACCAAGATATTGCGTTATGATTTTGAAATCATCTATAAAAAGGGGAAGCAAAATGTTGTGGTAGATGCACTCTCAAGAAAGGATGAATATGTTGAGGCCTTTCTCTGTGCTATCTCGATCATCCAACCCGATTGGATAATAGAAACAAGGGATGAATGGAAGAGTGAAAAAAAAGTGTGGACTCTCATTCAAAGGTTGCAACAAGATTCTAGTGCATCAGATACATTTACATGGAAAAATGATTCACTATGGTACAAAGATTGCTTATATTTATGTAAGAACTCCAAACTCAAACAAAAGGTACTATTGGAATTGGACACCTCTCCAGTAGGAGGGCACTCGGGATTTTTGAAAACCTACCATACTGTCAAGAAGGATTTTTTTTGGGATGGCCTTAAAACTGATGTCCAAAGGTTTGTGGAAGAATGTTTAGTTTGCCAACAAAATAAGGTGGAAACAATTAAGACCCCAGGTATTTTACAACCATTATCCATCCCAAGCCAGCGCTGGGAGGAGGTTTCCATGGATTTCATCACACGGTTACTGAAGTTTGAAGGAAAGAGTGCCATCGTGGTGATTTTTGATAGATTGACCAAGTATGCACACTTTTGTGCACTCTCTCATCCCTTCAAAGCTTGTATAGTTTCCACCGCATTCATGGAGATAGTTCAAAAGCTACATGGAAGCCCAAAGATTATTGTAAGTGACAGATGTTACCCATGATTTTGGTCGTCATGATGATGTATTGATGATGGTGTACTCAGGCTCTTCATAAGAACTTTCTCCTAAGAAAAGTTACTTTCATCTCTTCCCAGAAAAATTATTTTTGAAGAAGGTTTGCAAGCTGCTAGTGCATTTGGGTGCAAGAATGACCCATTCTCACAAGCTGCTTTAATCCAGGGTGTGAACTTCTCACACTGTGTTGAACAGTTAGGGTGCAAAATCTTCCTAAAGCATGGAAAAAGATGAATTCTCGATGTTTCTAGAAAGGAATCTTCTAGAAGGATGGGTTGGCATTCAAATGGTTATCCTAGTACTGGATTCCCTGATATTTTGGGATCATTCTTATCCAAGTAACTAATTCATTCTCTCCTATATATTGAGGGAATTCTCATGGAAAAGGTTAAGCAAGATTCATTGGAGAATTGGTGAAAGAATTGTGTGAAGGACTTAGTTGAACAACAACTTGGAGACTCTAGCAAGTCTATCAAGAGGATTTGATCTTCTTCATACAAGGATTGAGAAAGTGTGTGTGTCAGAGCCAAGAGCCATCGAAAGGAAGTTTACGACATCAAGGCTCAGGTTGTAATCTTTACTTTCCATTAATATAATACAGTGGCATGTCCCTTTCCCATAAAGCTATTCTCACTTTATTGTGTAATTCCTTGATCATACACATAGGTTGACTGTTGAATATATTGTGCTATATTCACTTTGGTTGGATTTTGTTGTCTTGGTCTTGACCTCATGAGAGCACCGGAGCAAAGCAGGAGCAACAAAGACCCTAGGAAATGATATAAAGGTATGTTACTTGTTCCTTCCTACTAGTTGATTTAATGGTCAAAACTTAGGGAAAGAGTCACGTCCTATCCTGTTTTGTTCTAGATCCAGGTGGATCTAGGGAGATATGTTAGTGTCCGCACCTACCGATTAGTCCGATAACAAAATTGGTGACTCCACTGGGGATAGTCCATTTTCTTTGTGGATTTTGGTGTTTTTCTGTGGCCATTTGCTCTGGTTTTACTTTTCTCCTGTCCTATCAATCTCTGAGTCTTCAGGATATCCTGATAGACCCTCTGGGTCCAAAGGACTTTTCTAATTTTTCTTCATTTTCCAAAAAATTGATTATGTTCAGACATTCTTGCACTACACTTCACTGTAGCATGTGAGAATCATTAGAGTTCACACTCTGCCTTTAGGTTCGGTGCGAGGTTCTTGCACCCTGCTCAAGGGTCACCTGCGAGAATCACTGATTCTCGCATTGTGTAGTATTGCCAGCCTGCGAACTCATTTTTTCAAAAATTTGGATTTGAGTTTTGGCATATTCAACTGCCTAGATCAATTTAGTTTCCTCATATGAGTTTCTTGGACCATTGATTGATGTTTTTCTTGTCTTTGTTTGTGTGCATGAATAGTCTTAGGATTTCAAGGCTCTTCTTGTCACTTTTGTCTTGAATTTCATTTCTTGACTTTTCTTGGCAACACTATACTCTCTGATTTCGGAATCTGAGTGTGTTTGATTAGTTAAGAACCGATGATTGGTTGAAAGTTGAGTTTTCTCTTGGTCTTTATCATTTGCTTATTGTTTGAAAGATCATTTTCTTATGCGATTGAAAATACTATATTGGTTTGCTCTTTATTTTTGTTTTCATTGAAATAGTGGATTGGGTTTTTTATCATTTCTTGTTCATTTGGATTTTGATTTTCTGTACTCTCGCTATCATAGTGTGGTTCCTTTTTGAAAAGTGAACAAAATTTTTTCTTTCAAAAAATCTTTTCGTCTTCGAAAACATTGAAAATCGATTGTTGACGTTATTGAAAAAGACACAATAGAGAATTGTTATTGATGCGTGATTTGTTGCATTTTCATTTTAAAGGAAATTTTGCATTGTAGTTCAAGGTTAATCTGGAAAACTTTCTCTCTCTCCCATACATAGGATTCATTGAATGAAAAGTGATACATTTCATTCTCATCCTTGTATTGTTGGGTCAGCGTCATACAACATAAGTTTCACCTCTGTTTCCTTTGAGTAAACAACAGCTCTTAATAACACTGCGTAATCATAAAATTTATCTAGTAACTCTTTTCTAGGGCTCTATTACACCAACATTTAGCTAGGCTAGTGCTTTGTAGTAGGCAGAGAGATACACTCTCCAAAAGCTCAAAACACACAATAGTATCTTGTGTTAGGGAGTGTTAAATTCCATTTGAAAAATCTTGTCTTGGGAAGCCCTTCTCACACAAGGGTCAAGCACGAGGTCACATTGATATTGGAAGAGTTACTCACCCTACTTTGTTGATATCAGTGTAGAGATTGCACGTATTACGGGGATCACTTGGAGGTATACCCACAATGATGCGTGGAAGCCTTTTGAGTTGATTGCGGGCTAGATACCCTGCCCTTGTGTGTGGATCGGACTGTCGACTGTTCCCCCAGGCTTTATTGTTGTTGGTGGTGACCTTAGTGGCCTATCTGTTACATGCCAAAATTACTCAACTGGATAAGTGTTGCATGTTCCTCTCAATTGTCGTAAGTGTCGCATCTTCCTTACAACTTTTGCAAGTGTCGCAAGTTGGTCACAAGTGTCGCAAACGATGTTCGAGCATACTGCCATGCCGATGACACAAAGGAGACACTTAAAACATCACATGTGCTTGGTTTCGAGAAGAAGCACTGGTTAACTGGAGTCAAAGAACTCTTAACACCTGAAGAGAGCTCTGAAACAAAGGTTTTGAGGGGGAGCGCTCCTCTATATCAGCCTTAGGAGCACTGGCGCTCCCCTACAAGGCTTCAAGGAGTGTTATAACGTTCCCCTACCCCCTCTGAAGGAGAGATACTCACCTTGAAGGCGTTGGCGCTCCCCTCAAGATTTTATGGGAGTGCTACAGTGCTCTGATGCCCCTTCTAAGAGAGCGCTGCCTAATCTGAGTCAGTAGTTGGCCCGTTGAGGAGAATAAGGGGAGGATCTTTCAATATTAGGAGGCAGTTGTATTCGAATTCTTGGTTTCATCAAGAGATCCCTGATCTGAGGAGGAAATTCCCCAACTTGTTCTGAAGATAACTCAAGAGGTTAAGCTCCTCTTAACCTATATAAGCAGGCTCTATGATGGTGGAAAAGGAGAAGAACTGCTAGCATGAAACCTATCATCTTAGAGGAAACCCACAGTTCTCGACAAGACAAAATGTTCAGACTCCGCAACAACCCCCTTATGGACAAATGCCAAACCCACCCTATAACCCACAAAACCCATCCGATTATCCTCCGCTCACACATGCTTCTCAAAACATCTCAAATCCTGTGTACCTTGGTCAAAACCAAACTCACATGAGAGGGCCCACTAGTTATAATTATCCACATAACCCAGTAATGGGCCCCACTGGTGTCCCTCTGCCATACCAACATTACCCACAGGTTAACCGACAACTACCTTTTCTAGCTACCCTGGATCTTCCAGACTTGTCTCGGTTAACAAATGATCCTATTTATCATTCTCCGGTTTGGCCAGCTATTCCAGCTAAACTTCCTTCTGACATCCCAAAATTCGACGGAAAGTCCGGAGAAGACCCGAACAACCACGTGATGACTTTCCATTTGTGGTGTTCATCCAACTCCCTCATGGACGATTCGATTCATTTGCGTCTTTTCCAACGAACACTTACGGGTTCTGCGGTGAAATGGTATATTGAATTACCATGTGCATCTTTTCAAGATTTCAACTCCCTCGCCATGTCCTTCCTCACGCACTTCCAACTACCCATCCGGTACGAGATGGGTACTGAACTATTAACCTCCCTTCGTTAGACAACTTCTGTACATATCTCCGATCATATCCATGAATGGAGACGATGACGAAGGATAATCAAAGCGATCATTCCTGACCAATTATTAGCGGAATGGTTCACGAAATCGTTGTTACCCCAGATTGCTCGTGACGTTGCCATGGGTGGTGTAGTCACCGAGGAAGAAGACATCACCCGAGATCAGTACTTAGACTTAGTCTATTCACAATCTGGTACTCTATATGATTTGATACCAAACGCCACTCATGCCACTAACGATCCATCCAAACCATCGACTGCTTTGCATGCGGATGGAGTTATTGGCTCCGTCAAAACTCAATCTACTACCCAGTCTATTGGAACGATCCAACGGCCCGCTTCGATGGCTGCTCCCAGTTCGACTGCACCCTCTTCTACCCCCCCTCAAACTTATGTCTCTTATGTGAATGCGGTCCAATCAACCCCTTCACAACAACTTGGGGACAAGAAGAAAGTGAGAAACAAGCCAAAGAAGAACAATAATAATGAACAACCCAAAACCCAAACACAAACTCCTGCTGCTGGAAAACAACCACAACAAAAACCGAAATTCCCATGTCTTATTTGTGGTGATGATCACTACACTTGAGACTGCCCACATCGCAATGAAGTGGCCAAAATTTTCAAGGGAAATTCACAACCCGCTGTGCTCACTCAGCCTTTTCCGCAGCAACAATCTTTGGTTGCACAAACCCCCACGTCGGGGGGTAGTTCCAACCAACCCCATGATGAGGCCTCGACAAGTGCCCACATTTACATGTTTAATGGAGTTAATCTAACCACTCGCTCTGCGACATATGACACGCCAGTTAAAACTGACAAGCCAAAGATCGCTAACGGTTCTTCGTCAGACCCGTTACCATCCCCCACCAATATTCCGTCTGTTAGCCCTCCATCCGGGCCACTCCAGATTGAGAAACCTTCTTTTGACTCTATCTTACGCCCTCCTGAGAGCATCATCCGGAAATCTACCTTCAATCCCAATTCACGGGCTGCCCAAAATTACAACATTGTAGAAGATTTGGCCCAAGCCCCGTGTGCCATGTCCGCCTTGGAAGTTCTACAACACTTCCCCAGCCAGCATAGAACGCTCTTAGCCGCCATCGATGATTTTGATCCTGAGTCATCAAACAACCTCACGTTTAATCTGGATGATCATCAACCGCGACTCTCCCACCAACTAGCTTTCCAAATCGATGTTGTTGTTCACAACCAACAAATCCACCGGACTATCCTGGATGAGGGAGCCTCTACCTGTGTCATGTCTCTAGCCTGTTGGAAAGGCTTGAAATCACTTGCCCTTAACAAGTCTGCTACCATGTTACGTGCCTTCGATGGACAAGGTTTTCATCCTCACGGATTATTACAATCCTTAGCCATTCAGTTGGGCGGCAAAACTGTTACCGTTGACGTCGAGGTGGTCGATGCTCCCCTCGATTACAACCTACTACTTGGAATAAGTTGGTTCTATGCTATGACTGTCGTCGCCTCGTCGGTGTTTTGATGTGTACAATATTCCCATCAAGGAAAAATTGTTACCATCGATCAGCTTGATTTCTGCACACCCGACGCTCACATCCCTGCTACCAACAACATTCCTTTTTTGGGAGACCACCCGGTTACATATGAAAACATTGGTGTTGGATTATTGAAAGATTCTATCCTCATGGGTACTTTCCCTACACCACTTCCACCTACCACACATCATATTGCCGCCGTCAATATGATCTCGACTATGCCTTATCAATCCTTGGAATCATCTAACCCTTGGATTGTGCCTAGTCCTTTGGAATTCGATGTGCTCGGTGACACTATGTCACTTAGCCCAGCCGAGGCCGCATATGTAGCTATTCAATCTGCCTCTCCCCCTTCAAACAATTCACATTCATTGGCATTCGATTCCTTTTCGATGCCCTCATGGTTGGATTCCCTATCATCTGCCGTCAATTACATTTCCCACATTTTTCCTTCGGACGAATCTATTATGGAAATGCTCAGCATCGACGACTTACCTTGGGATGATAACCATCATCGATCCTCTTTTCTTCTGCCATTGGAAGAAATTCACGGAGACACACACTCTGTCTTTCCATTTGATGTTACCCATGCTCCGCAATCTCCTATCCTCACACAAGATACTCTCTCTGAGGGGAACATGAGTAACATATCTACTACAATCACGATTGACATTTCAATCAAAGAAGGTGTCGTGGAAAACATCAACCTTGGTGCTAATTGCACACCCGACGAAGTAGTTTCTTACACCACTTTGTTCAAGGAATTTCGCGATGTCTTCGCATGGAGCTACGAGGAAATTCCAGGGATCGACCCTTCAATCGTCGTACACGAAATCAAAACCTACCCTGATGTGAAACCGGTTCGACAAAAACTTCACCCGGTTCATCCCAAGAAAATCGCAGCTATAAAGGCAGAAGTTGAAAAACTTCTAAAATCTGGCTTCATCTATCCTGTCCCTTTAACCGAATAGGTCTCCAACCTTGTTCCGGCTGCTAAGAAAAAAGGGACCATCCGTGTTTGCGTTGACTATCGAGATCTCAACAAAGCTTGTCCCAAGGACAGCTACCCTATGCCCTTCATTGACCAAATCATCGATAATTGTGCAAGGAGCGTAATCTTCTCTTTCATGGATGGATTTTCTCGATATAACCAGATTGAAATCTTACCTGCTGATCAACATAAGACAACCTTCATCTTCCCTTGGGGTACTTTCGCCTACCGAAAGCTACCTTTTGGACTTAAAAATGTTGGTGCTACTTTCCAGCGAGCCATGTCATATGCTTTTCATGACATCAAACATACAGTAGAACCATATCTCGACGATTTACCTACCCATTCTCTAAATCGATCCAATCACATTGATCATTTACGAGCAATTTTTCTTCAATGTCGGTTCTACCGTATTCATCTGAACCCACACAAATGCATTTTCGCTGTCGAATCCGGTCGACTCCTTGGTTTCATTGTCTCCAAAGACGGGATCAGGGTGGATCCCTTAAAGATCAAGGCCATCTTATCCTTACCTCCACCTACCAATTTAACCCAACTCCAGAGTTTGCAAGGCAAAGCAAACTTTCTTAGCCGTTTCATCTGCAACTATGCCGAGATCACTAAAGGATTTATGTGGTTACTACAAAAGAACGTCCCTTTCATCCAGGATGACGCCGCTCAATGGTCATTCGACGCTCTCAAGAACGCTTTGACCCATGCACCTTTGTTACATCCCCCTGAATATACAAAGGATTATATCCTTTACTTGGCCGCTTCTACTTCCACCATTGCGATGGTGTTAGTTCAAGAAGACCCCAACGACGAAGAACATGTGATTTATTATTTGAGCAAGAGTTTATCTAGACCCGAACTCAGATATTCGCATGTTGAGAAATTGGCTCTGGCAGCCGTCATCACTGTCCAAAGGTTCTACCACTACATCTTATTACACACCACCATGGTAATCGCAGACTCCAACCCAATGTATCACGTCTTGACACGTCAAGTACTTGGGGGCAAATATTCAAAATGGATCGTTATTCTTCAAGAATTCGATCTTGAGTTTACGAAAGCTAAAGCCAAAAAATCCCTGGTGTTTGCTGAGCTCATCTGTGCTCTCCCTTGTGCCGATGAAAACATTGAACCTAGAGAGTCTCTCCTCGATGAATATCTCTTCCTCATCAACACCTCTGATCCTTGGTATGGAGACATTCTCCTCTACCTTCAAACCCAACGTTTTCAGCCCAACATCTCTTGCGAAGAGCGTCGATGCATTCGTCACCACTCTCGCCGTTATATCATTCTCGGAAACACTTTGTATCGCCATGGTATTGACACCATCCTTCGGTGATGTCTGATTCACGAGGAAGATGAACACATTTTGAACGATTATCACCTTGGCGCTTATGGCGGTCACCTTTCCGGGATGGCCACAACCCAAAAAATCCTACGTGCTGGCTACTTTTGGCCCTTGATTTTCAAAGATTGCATCGAGGCCATAAAAAAATGCCCACCCTGTTAAATATTTAACAAGAAGGCATGTACCCACCCTACGGCGCTGCACCCTATTATATCCATCGGCCCCTTTGCCAAATGGGGCATCGATTTCATGCAGTGTAAGCCTACCTCAGTCGGGGGGCACGGTTACATCATCGTCGCCATCGACTACTTCACCAAATGGGCTGAGGCTATGCCTACCTTCTTGAATGATGGCTGTACTGCAGCTCTATTCCTCTTCAACCACATCATAACTCGTTTTGGTGTACCACATGCCATTTTCACTGACCATGGTGCACACTTCAAAAACTAGATGATGAGCGAGTTACATGTCAAATTGGGTTTTCGCCATGAAAACTCATCCCCTTACTACCCTCAAGCGAACGGACAAATTGAGGCTATCAACAATGTCCTAAAAACGATGATCCAATGCATGGTAGGGGAAAACAAAACATCATGGCATTTACAACTGTTCTCCGCTCTCTGGGCCTATCGCACCTCTGTGAAAACTTCAACTGGATTTACTCCTTTCCAGTTGGTCTATGGCATTGAAGTCGTCCTACCAATCGAGTGT
>ML782126.1:243524-262822 GCA_009831015.1 Picea engelmannii | reverse complement strand
ATATATATATATATATATGGCGTGACTAAAATGTTTTCCTTACATCAAAAAGTATGTAGAAGATCAAAATATTGGGTCTTTCCACCCATACAACGTCGCCTGACAAGGCATACAAAATATGATCACCGGAGAGACTCTAATCTCCCTGCACTACATTGTGCTGTGAGTAACACACCACTGCGTGCACTATGTGCCTCAATAGAGAATTGATATTCTCCGATACTCCTATAGTGTGCCTCTGCATATGTAAAGGCACTTCCCCCCTCCACAGAGGAGGGATGCCCATCATAAGGCCTTGGAGGTTTCTCTCAACCTCCCGGAGACCCATCACTGGTACTGTCGGATCTGCTGCAACCGGGACACCCCTGCGACATCCTGGTACCGGTGTATCAGCCGGATGCACTGTTCCCTTGTTTGCATGTTGGAAACAATACATCTGTTAAAACTCTTCTACATACCCAAAAAATATATATATATACATCAAAAACTTAAAAAACAAAAACTAGACAAGGTATGTCTCAGTCTCTTACCTGACTCATCCCAGTCTTCCCCTGTGGGGAAAATCAAGTCCATGCTCCCGCGGAAATCTACCTCAGCATAAGGGAAGTCCTCTATCCAGAGGTACTGCCATCTCAACCAGGCAAAGAAATCGCCAGTGAAATGGAACTCCGACTCCGATACTAGCCTTGGAGACAAACTAGTCCACCTCTCCATCCTAGGTTCATCCATTGGTCGCACCGCTAGTGCTATCTGAGGCTGCATCTGGGGGATGCGCTCTAGAAAAAATGAGACCAAAAATGAGCCGTAACCAAACTGCTTCTGGCCAGTCCTGCATCGTGAGATCTGTTCCTTCACATTTCAAAGGAACGTTGCACTCCAGTTGAACAATGTTGGTTCCAAACACTGAACACCGTAAGCTACCTGCGATCTTGATGATAGATGAGTGCCAGTGCTGCCTGTCACGCTCGTGATAGAAAACAGTATAGACCGGAGGGGAAAATCTCGAATATCCTTGATAGGGATTCTACCCCCTACCAGCCTTGCTCCTGGGATGCAGTGGCGTGCCAGATACACGTCCACTTGTTCAGGTGGCGCTCTCTGTCCGGAGAACAATATGGGGACCCCTCTTTTTGAGAGGCTGGTTAAAAAGTACACGTCTTCTAACTCAATGGTTAAAAGTTGTGTGCCGATTCAGAATCCTTGTTCTGCAACATCCCAGAGGCCAATCATATGCTCGAGCAATAAAATCTCTCTCTTCATTTTTTGCAACTTGAAGAATTTGAGCAAACCACAAGATCGCAAGGCGGACTGTGTACGAGGACTCCGCAAGGTAGCTAAGTCATCTATCTCATGTTCCCTTTCTTTCCACTCGATCATGGTCGCCGAAGTTATCTACAAAACAAAAAAAAATCAAGAAATTTGTTATTTCCGCGTTTTGGTAATTTCGACAATTTTCAAAAGCAATTTAAAACATGAAATAAGATGCCCACATCATTTAAAAGTAACCACACACTCTTTATAACCACCACGCCCTCTCTTAAGCATTTAACATTAATCAAACAAAGATAAAAATGTTTAAAAAGATCAAAACGATTTTATGGCTGCGTGGGCATGCGTGGGGGTTTTCCTATGGATTCTTTGCTAAAAAATGACACATCTAATTGACTTCTAGGGTGTTGGCATCTTAACCATCCTTTCCTAGAACGTTTTTGCAAAACAAAACCCATTTTTCATTGATTTTCAAAGAGGTCAATTTGGTTGTAATTGGGGAAACTTAGGGCTTTGTGTTTTAAAATAAATAATGCTATGAAAATGAATACCAAACCATGCAATTGAAAGAGCAAGAGATGGACACCTACCTGGTCTGAACGACGAGCGAAATGGTCAATCGTAGCTCCAGCAGTGAAAAAAACAAGATCCACTTCAAACTGAGAATCTCCACTACTCCAAAATCCTTGGAAAATGAAATGGTAAATGAAATTTCAATCAATTGATTTATAAATTTTCATTTTTCATAAGGTATAGTCATTTTTTGAGTTTCTCTAATGATATAATGGCTTTACTAAACCCTGGTTTGTAGTTTTGGCATCGCAGGTTTCTTGGCAGTCCTGATGGATTATCTACCTTGTCACATTTATGAGCATAGTCTTAGTTCATTCTCGAGCTTGACAATATGAAAACGTAACTGGGTAAACTTTTATCTCTTTTTTGGACCCGTACGGATACGAACACATGAAAAATGAACCCCCCTGGAGTCTACTTTAAACCCTTTTCAGACTCTCTAAATATGAAAAGATTGTCGAGTGACCTTGCTTCCTTTCACACTCGTTAAAAGGTCAGAAAGGGCTTCTTTCGAGCGATAGTTTAACCCTTTTTCAGTCTCGTTAGACTACTGTACGAAAAAGGAACTGAGAGAGTTCTCTTTTAAGTGTTTTTCCAAACTCTATAATCCCAAAAAACCTTCGAGTTTTCTGTCTTTGGACTCGTTAAAGCACACATCGACAGACCCATATCGGATTGAACCCTTACTTCTTCCAGTTCGTTAAAAAAGGGAAGAGGAACTTATCGAAGGTGAGTTATATCAAGCATGTGTTATCCTCCTCGAGCTCATTAAATCAAAAAGAGGTACTCATCTATCTGGATGGGGGAAAAATTGAAAGGAGCAAGCCAAGCAGTCTCTTGAGAACATCATCCAGCACTTCTCAAAGTCACCCTTGAACACGACACTTTTTCATTTGAATACATCACAATCCGCTGAACCTCTGCACTGAGCCAATCCTTTGAGTTCCTTTCACTCCTTTGGGTCACCCGACGCAAGTCACAGTACCCACTGCATAGTTTTGGTCCATGTTATGTTTCGCTGTCGTGCCTCAGTGTTCAAGGGAAGTATCCGCCTCGAGAGTCAGCCATCCCAAATATCTTGCCTCAAAACCTGTGTCAGTCCATGTCCATTTGATATGCCAATTACATCTCCATGTCCATTTCATGTCGGTGATGGGGGATACATCAAGTCCCTCCCTCGACAAGTCTATTCCTGTCGACTTCAACACATTATCCGAGAATCAGACTTAGAAACTAGTTAGTACTTTGGGACTTGCATGCCTCAATGGCAAGCCTCCTCACATTCGACAGTGGGTTTACATCATTAACCCCTGATCGAATGATTCCACAGATGTTCGACCTCATCTCATATATTCTCATTCGCTGGAATGTACCAGGGTACCTTGGGAATAATTGGCATTAATGGTGATCTCCCTTGCACTTGTTAACAGATCACACCATTGACCGGTAATCAAGTGGTTTCTGCCATGTTCGATGTCAGGACATCTATTCGCATGGTCAGATTCGTACCATATTGGGATTGGTAAGAAGACCCTAGGTTGAGCGATCAATTTGATATATGCTTTCCCCAAGCTGCGAAGGAGTTTCTATTGGACAAAGAACACATACACCGTTACATAGATCCACTCTATATTGGTTGTTTCTATGTCTTGTCATCTCGTAGATCCACTGTGTATTCTTCGTGGCTACGATCAGTCTGAGTCATCAGAGTATAGATCCACATTGTATCTTCAGTGGCTATACATTTTTATCAATACAATTATGGATCCGTAGTGTATTTTATGGCGGCCATACCTTGCAAAGTCTTGATCACCCAAGCCTAGGTATGCCTGCCTTGGGTTTTGAAATATGTCATGATATTTGTTGGATGCTTGTGTGCAGATTTCGTCAGGTTCTCCGAGTCTATACCCTTTTTTGAATGTCTACAAAGTATTTCAGTTATCAGTTCGCATCTTCTAACTTCATACTTTGGGGGGCAATCTGTTACATGTCAAAATTACTCAACTGGATAAGTGTCGCATGTTCCTCTTAATTGTCGTAAGTGTCACATCTTCCTTACAACTTTCGCAAGTTGGTCACAAGTGTCACAAACGATGTTTGAGCATACTGCCATGCTGACGACACTAAGGAGACACTTAAAACATCACATGTGCTTGGTTTGGAGAAGAAGAACTGGTTAACTGGAGTCAAAGAACTCTTAACACCTGAAGAGAGCTCTGAAACAAAGGTTTTGAGGGGGAGCGCTCCCTTATATCAGCCTTAGGAGCGCTGACGCTCCCCTACAAGGCTTCAGGGAGCATTATAACGCTCCCCTACCCCCTCTGAAGGAGTGCTACTCACCTTGAAGGCACTGGCGCTCCCCTCAAGCTTCTAAGGGAGCGCTACAATGCTATGATGCCCCTTCTAAGGGAGCGATGCCTAATCTGAGGCAGTAGTTGGCCCATTGAGGAGAATAAGGGGAGGATCTTTCAAGATTAGGAGGTAGTTATATTCAAATTCTTGGTTTCATCAAGAGATCCCTGATCTGAGGAGGAAGTTACCCAACTTGTTCTAAAGATAACTCAAGAGGTTAAGCTCCTCTTAACCTATATAAGCAGGCTCTATGATGGTGGAAAAGGAGAAGAACTGCTAGCATGAAACCTATCATCTTAGAGGAAACACACAGTCAGCCAAAAGAGAGTGATCAGTGAAGTTACTGTTATCCAAGTTGTGGATCTTTCAGGCAAGGGTTAGACGAAGAGGACTTGACGAAGCTGTCGCATTCGCATCTACGATTGTAAGTACTGATGTCGTTATTCTCATTAATATGACACACTTGGCTTATTTCTTTCTAGTTTGTGTCTAATGTTACATGAACTTATCATTAATTGATAGATCTATTTTCAAGATAATATCAATAGAGTAGGAAGTGGTCGTATCTTGTTTGTCTGCAGATCTTAGTGGGGAGTGAAGGATTGGAGCACAACTCAGAGCGTGCAGGGACAAACGTCATTAAAAAGTTACTTCTATCATCCTTCCTTCTCATGTTTTAGTTTAGATAGATTTGAAAGTAATTCAGTGTCCACGTTAAGCATTTTCTGTCTTAGAGTTAGGGTCAAGCTCTTTGAGGCAATCTACCTGTCCGCAGGGAGATTTTCCTACAACACTATCTTTCTAGGTTCTTACCCGAGGTGACTGTGGAGGTGAAAGTCTTCACGGTACCTGGAATTGACATTGAACAAACTCACTTGGGCTCCTTAGAGGGTATACCCACGATTATGTGTGGTAGCTTGCACCAGGGTGTAAGTCCGTTAAGCAAGTCATCAGCGTAACTTTTCCACCCTAGCCCAACCCCTTCTCATCTTGTTTTTGCAACGTTGGATTTTATCACCAACTAGTGGCTTCGAAATTAGAAGGTCCTGTTTGTTTGGTGTTGCTTCCTAGATTTTGTTTACTAGCGCGTGTTGTTTGTTTCTCGAAGTTGACCATAGGATTTTCTTCATGAAGTTTGTCACTCGTTTACAATAGCTCCTCCACATCGTTCACGTAGAATGCAGGGTTTATCTCTAGAGCATCTGGAAGGTTCGCAACCCTTGCCTACAAACACACCTAGAGGCTCTCCTCGACAGAGTGAAGTCCCAGTCGTCACCACCCCACAAGTGGAACACACTAACTCTCTAGAAAATTTTCACATTACAAACACTCGAGAAGACTTTCGACTTCACCCCGATTCTGAGAGACGTTTTATGTGAGAAAACTCTTCCAGAGACTTAATTGTTGTGTATTCCAGATCTCTGATTGGACCTAGGGACCAAGATCCTTTTTGGTCTATGGGCATTTTTCGATGGGACCTTTTTGGTCCAGGTTCATCTGTCATTTCCGAAATCAACCCGCCTGTGATTTCCGAAATCTCTAGTACAAAGACAGTACCAGTGACTACCGCTTATCACTTTACCGTCCCTGCCGAAATGGCCCATCTTACATCTACTACGAGTGTTCCAACCGGGTTCACTACGGTTAGTCTTGCTCCTATCAACACACTGCAAATGCCCAATGTCATTCTGACACTACCACCTGGATACCGTGCGTTGAATGCTTCCATTCCTACTCCTGCGCAAACTTCATTCGGCTCTCCTAGTGGTCCTTCTTCTTCTGGGAACTTTCTTCCTGGTTTTGTTCCAACACTCCCTCAATTTCTTTTTGGAGGACCTTCTTCATCTTCAACTGGAAATCCTAATCCTAGTGGCACTATTCCATCATTCACTCCAACTTATCAGTTTCTGGTTGGTGGCCAATCTCATCAAGGTAGTATCACTCAACCCCCTCTCAGTTGGCAACTTCCAATTGGCACACCACCTTCGATGGGAGGATAGACCCCACCTTATGGGAAAAACATACCTCCATATTTGGCCGAGTATTGGAATCAGTTGATCCAAAATCCTCCTCAATCGACTGGGGGGCAGCAGTTTCCAGCTGCATCCGTAACACCCCCTAGCATGGGCCAACCATATCCAGGTTCGTTCAATCCCATTTGGGGGGTGAATGCTCAAACTCAAGCCCCTGTTCCAGGGTATAATCCGATGAGCTACTATCCTGTCCAACCACCACCGAATATGCCTGGATCTTCACATTATATGCAGACTGCTTATGGTCCTACTGGTTTGCTGACAAGGCTTCCTCCCCAAAGCCACCAGTACCCATAGGTGAATCGACAGTTACCTTTTCTCGCCACTTTGGATCTTCCAGATTTGTCAAGGATTTTAAATGATCCTATTCATCACTCTTCCCAATGGCCTGTTATAACAGCCAAGCTTCCATCGGACATTCCTAAATTTGACGACAAAGTGGGCGAGGACCCAAACAATCACGTTATGACTTTTCACCTATGGTGCTCGTCCAACTCATTGATGGATGACTCTATTCGTTTAAATCTTTTTCAACGAACCCTTACAGGTTCTTCTACGAAGTGGTATATCAAATTTCCACGAGGTTTCTTCTCTGACTTCAACACCCTAGCTATGGCTTTCCTTATGCATTACCAGTTACCAATCCGTTATGACATAGGGAATGAGATTTTGACTTCCTTCAAATAGACTAAAGACACTCATATATCTGATCACATCCATGAGTGGTGAAGGAGACGACGTCTCATTAAACTTGAGCTCCCTAATCAGTTACTGGTAGAATGGTTTACAAAACCATTTGTGAATGAAATCGGTAAGGACATTGCCATGGGTGGTGTCATCATGGAAGAGTAGGATATAAGTCGAGCTCAATATCTTGACCTCGTTTATTCACAAATGGGAACCCTTTACGATTTACTACCTGACCTACCTCATCCTAATACTTCCAGCACTTCAACTAATCCAGCTGCCTCGCATGCAGCTGACGGTGTGATTGGTATTGCCCAAGCCCAATCACATGTCACTTCAAGCACAAACCCTAAATATTCTTCTTATAATGTTCAAAATTCTCCATCTCCTGCCACTCCCACTGACAAAACTTCTGAGGTAAATTCCATCCAATCTACCCCAGCCGGTAAAAAAAAATCTAAAAAGGAGAGAGGCAAGAATAAGGAGGGAAAAAATAATTCTCAAGCAGAGAAACCTAAAACTACCCTTGTTGACAATCGGGATAAGCGCAAACCACGATACCCTTTCCTTATCTGTGGTAATGATCACTACACGAAGGATTGTCCATGACATGACGAGGTCACTAAGTTCCTTCAAGGAGCTTCAAAACCACCTGCACTGACTGTCTTGTCCCAACCCTTCCCATCTCAACAACAGGCATAGTTGGTCATCCATGACCAACCCTCATTTTCTTCCACCTCCTATGTTTTGATGTGTACTGGTGATTCCAAGCAGAACAACGTTGCACTCACTACTCGAGCCAAAGATTATTCTCCCTCTAAGGAGAAGGTTGACGATTTACCCCCTTCTTTGGTACAATCCTCTCCTATGACTCCACCTACCAACGGTCCTCTTCATCTCAAACGACTGATCCTCGACACAGTTCTGCAACCCCCCCCAAAGGGAGTCATTCGAAAATCAGATTTCAATCCTCATGTCCATGCGGCTCAGAACTACAGCGTTGTTGAAGATATGGCCCAAGCACCTTCTGCGATGTCAGCCCTTGAAGTCCTTCAAACTTGTCCTGGACAATGGAAGGCACTGTTGAAAGCTATCAGTGGAATTGAACTGACGGACACGAATTTAATAATCTTTGACTTGGAAGATCACATTCCAAGGTTACCCCCTCAACTTGCGTTCTAGATACAAGTTGTTGTCTCTGACAAGAACATTTGCCGAAACGTTATCGATGAGGGTGCCTCAACGTGTGTCATGTCTCTTGCTAGTTGGAAATCCATTGGCTCTCCTTCTTTGAATGAATCACAAAACACTCTTAAAGCCTTCAATGGCTCTGCTTTTAATCCCTACGGTGTTCTTCCTTCATTTCCCATCACGTTAGAAGGTAAGACGTTCCAATTCGAAGTGGAAGTCTTTGACGCTCCCCTTGATTATAATCTTTTGCTTGGCCGCAGCTGGATCAATTCCATGCATGCTGTTGTGTCGACACTTTTCTGTGTAGTATGTTTCCCTTATCAAGGAAAGGTTGTTACCGTCGACCAACTTGCCTTATTCAACTCTGATACCCATACTGGAAATGTACTGTTTATTGCTAAAACCCCACCGGTTTATGAGAACGTCGGTGTAGGCCTTCTAAAGGACTCCTCGTTAATGGGTACTTTCCCTATTCCACCGCCCGATGTTCCATGCTCGTCTGTTGCTTCCATCAACATGATATCCACTTTGCCTCATGAACTTCCTGCGTCTCATGACCCTTGGATAGTCCTTGACCCTGGAGATCATCTTCATTTCGACGACGAAATGCCGTTAAATCTAGTTTAATCTGCCTATCAGGCCATTCAATCGGCAACACCTTCTACCCCCTCTCTTGCTGAGTTGTCTCCCGATCCTTTTCGTGTTATTTTTTCGACTGAAGAGATGATCATGTCCATCATGGAGGACACCCCTTGGGATGATGGGCATCATCGTTCTATCCTCTTTCTGGAGCAACACACTCTTGAGAACTACCAACGGATCTCGACTCCGTCGACTGTTGTCATCATCTCGACCATGCCCGAGTCTACAAATGATGTATTTGCTGAAGGGAACCTGAGAAATATCTCGCCCACGATTCCCATTGAAATCTCCATCAAACCTGGAATCGTCGAAAATTTCCATATAGGAGCTTCGTGTTCCCCTGGAAAAATAGTCACCTATACATCCTTGTTCAAAGAGTTTCATGACATTTTCACCTAGAGTTACGAAGAAATGTCAGGTATCAACCTTGAAATTGTGATACATGAGATTAAGACATATCCTGATGCTAAACCCGTCCAGCAACGCCTTCATCCAATTCACCCATGTAAAGAGGTTGCTATAAAGCTCAAAGTCGAGAAAATTTTGAAAGCTGGATTTATTTATCCGGTGGCTCTCACAGACTGGGTTTCCAATCTTGTCCCGATTGACAAGAAACAAGGTACAATTCATGTTTATGTTGATTATAGGGATATCAATAAAGCTTGTCCAAAAGACAACTTTCCTACCCCTTTCATCGTTCAGATTGTCGATGACTGCACCGGAAGTGAAATCTTCTCTCTCATGGATGGTTTCTCTGGCTATAATCAAATCAACATTGTTCCCGAGGATCAACATAAGACTACTTTTATTTGTCCTTGGGGTACTTTTGCCTATCAGAAACTTCCTTTTGGTCTCAAGAACGCTGGCACAACTTTTCAACACGCTATGTCTTATGCTTTTCATGATATCAAGCACATCGTTCAACCATATTTGGACGATTTACCCACTCATTCTATGCGTAGAGTCGATCACCCCCACCACCTCCGAGCCATTTTCGTTCACTGTCAGTTCTACCGTATACATTTGAATCCTCATAAATGCGTTTTCTATGTGGAATCCGACCGTCTTCTAGGTTTTATTGTTTCGTGTCAAGGGATCTAGGTGGATCCTTTAAAGGTTGAGGCGATCCTTAATCTCCCTCCTCCTTCTACACTTCGCCAGTTGTAAAGTTTGTAGGGGAAAACAAACTTTCTTCGTCGTTTTATCCCCAATTATGCCGAGATAACTCGTGGATTTACGCAGCTATTAAAGAAATATTCAGAGTTCATCTGGGATACCATTGCCAACAATGCTTTTGAAGCTTTGAAGTTGTCCCTAATGCGAGCTCCGCTTCTCTTTCCCCTCGATTACAGTAGCGATTATTTCCTTTATCTTGCTGCCTCGGAGTACACTATTGGCATGGTTCTCGTCCAAGAGGATGATGATCACGACGAACATGTCATTTACTACTTGAGTCAAAGTCTCACATCGACTGAAATCAAGTATAAACATGTCAAGAAACTGGCCTTGGCTGCCGTTCAAGCTGTCCAACGCTTCCGGCACTATATCCTTTCATGGAAGACTACGATGATTTCTCATTGCAACCCTATGCAACATATTTTGACACATCAATTGCTAGGGGGAAAATACTCCAAATGGATTGTGATACTCCAGGAGTTTGACTTGGAATTCGATCGCGCCAAGTCCAAGAAGTCCTTAGTTTTTGCTGAGTTGATATGCAATTTTCCCCATTCTGCAACAGAAAATGTAGCAGTTGATTCATTACCTGATGAATCTCTTTTCCTTATTAGCACTGATGATCTTTGGTATGGGGATAACATTATATATCTCCAAACCCAGAGTTTCCGGCCAACTTTGTCCCGTACTGAACGATTTCGCATACGCTATCAAGCTCGTCAATACATTATCCTCGGGGATACTCTTTATCATCGGGGGATTGACTCTATTTTTCTACGTTGTCTAACGTTCGATGAAGCCAAGAAATCTCTGAATGACTACCATTCTGGAGCATGTGGTGGTCATATGTCTGGGTATGCTACTGCCTAGAACATCTTACGCGCTGGTTATTTTTGGCCTTCTTTGTTTAACGACTGCATTATTGTCGTTCAGAAATGCCATGCCTGCCAGACCTATAATCAGAAGATTCGGTCACATCCTGCTCCTCTTCAACCTATGGTCTCAGTTGGTCCCTTTGTGAAATGGGGCATCAATTTCATGACATGTCACCCTCACTCGGTCAGGGGGCATGGTTACATCATTGTAGCCGTTGATTACTTTACGAAATGGGCCGAGGCGATGCCGAAATTCGACAACACTGGAATGACTGCAACATTGTTCCTTTTTAATCATGTCATAGCTCATTTTGGTGTTCCCCAAGCTATCATCACCGATCACAGTAGCCATTTTAGGAACTTTATGATGTCCAAACTTACTGAAAAGTTGGGTCTTTGCCATGATAACTCAACACCCTATTATCCACAAGCCAACGGCCAGGTCGAAGCAATCAACAAAGTTCTCATAACTATGCTTCGATGAATTATAGGGATTCATAAAACAAGTTGGCACACAATGTTGTTTTTAGCATTGTGGGATTACTGGACATCCATCAAGTCCGCTACTAGGTTTACACCTTTTATGTTAGTCTATGGTGTGGAAGCCATTCTCCCTATCGAATGCGAGATACCCTCTTTAAAACTAGCTGTTGAACTCCTACCCAACACCTCCGCTGAGGAGGAACGTCTATTATATCTTATGCGATTAAACAAAACTCGGCGTGATGCAACCCTAGTCATAGAAGCTCAGAAAAAGCGTGTTAAGGCCCAATATGACAAGCATGTCAAGCCTCGCATTTTTTTCGAAGGTGATCTTGTTCTTCTCTATGAACAAGATCGAGATATGCTAGGAGCTGGGAAATTCGAACCCATGTGGCGAGGTCCTTATATCGTTCGATGAGTTTTGGAAAAAGGAGCTTATGAGTTGGTAGATTACGATGGTATCCCTTTGTGTGAACCTAGGACTGGGTTGTACTTGAAGAAGTACTATGCATAAAATCATCTGTGCACAAGTACTTGTATTTTTATTGTATCATACTTCTTGTGTGTTACTATAGTTTGATTTTGTCGTTATTTGGTCTCTGCCCTTATGTGACATTGTGTTTGATTTCCAGATGTCGGAGTCCTCGCTACCCTATATTGGCTTTGCTGATGGCACTAGCCGTAGTATTCAGAACCTTGCTTCTGCTGCATGGGAAATTTACGCCACTACAAATGAACTTGTCTCCTTACGAGGTGTGTGCCTTGGTTGTGCGACCAACAACATTGTAGAGTATAGCGCCATTATTGAATTATTGGTTGATGCTATCTTGCTTGGAATTCGTCATTTGGTTGTGCGACTAGATTCGCAGCTTGTAGTACTACAGTTAAGTAATATCTATGGTATTCGAAGTCCTACTTTGTTACGGGTGTATTTGATAATTCACGTCTTGGAACGTTATTTTGATCACATTGAATATCAACATATTCCTAGATGTATAAATACATTAACAGATGCATTGGCTAATTATGTATTGGACAGACATTTGAATCATTTATAAACCAATCACATCAATATTCACACAATATAAGGTAAACTGGTAGAAGCCATCTGTATATATAACGATCAAAAGAGGCTTTTACAAAAAGTTTGTCCGAAGACCAAAATGTCAAAATCTGAAGCTCATAGCTTCTACAAAGTGATGTCATGGATGACGTTCACAGTAAAACATGACTGCCCGAGCAACCCTACGGAGCAGTCGACTCATGGACCCTGACACTCCTACAGTATGACGTTGATCGCATCATGGAACCTCTTCTAGAGTCATGTCTGGAATATCTGCAGTTAAGCCCTCCAGATTTTGTTCCACAACTTGATAATCCTCATCATATTGTGGTGATGCCGCTACCTCTCCTCGCCACTGAATGGGAGAAGTACCAAGAGGTCTGTAAGGTCCAACATCTGTGACATCGACAAACGATTTTGTATTAGTCTTTGGATGAACATATAAAACAAAAAAATTTGAATATGATTAAAATTCACAAAACATTTAAAAAGGAAAATGTGTGTACTTCTTACCAAGGTCCCCCCACTGAGCATCCTCTGGTAGTACTAAATCTGGATCTCCTCAGAAATCCAGCCCGGCATAAGCATAGTTGTCAACCATCAAAATCTGTGGTTGAAGCCAGTCAAAGAAAGTATCATCATATTTGATGATCGTTCCTGCTACGTGTCGGGCCATGAGCCGACACCATCTCAGCATCCTTGGATCCCTGGGAGCCGGTAAATTCCACTCCACCTATACCTTGAGTAATGGGACCCACTCAAGGAAGAAGGATACCAACAAAGATCCATACCCAAATTGCTTCAGGTCGCCTCATTTGCATTTGGTCAACTGCTTTTTTACACTGCGAAGCACAACATCTGCCCAGTTGAACACCCGAGGCTCAGTACACTCAATAGCATACTGGAAGTAACTCTGTAACACCATGTGAGGATTAGAACTCCCAGCCATCCGAGCTATGGTGAATAGGATAGTACGGAGGGTCAAGTCTCGTACCCCCTAGATAGTTACTTTTCCTTTCTTTCTCTCAGCCTCAGGAACACAGTGTAAATGACAATACTCACTCATCTATATCCCACCACCTCTGCTACCAGTCAGGCTCACATAGTACCCCTGCCATGAAAATCTAGTCAAAAAGTAAATGTCCTCAATATCTAAGGACAGTGTGTGGACCCCCACATGAAATACCTGCTGATCAGGGTCCCACATATGCACCAGGTACTCTAACAACCTGACTTGGGCCCTCATGCCCGGGATATGAAAGTACTTCAGGAGTCCACAGTCTCTCAAAGTAGCAATAGTAGGTGGATGATTTTCGACCATTTCATTGTCTTCTTCGTGCTCCCTTTCGCGCCATTCAAGCATCATTTTGATGGCCAATTATCTACATAAGAGACACAACAAGAGGATTAACAACTTTTTTCATGTTTTGGTTCTTGTTCATTGGGTAAATTTTTAATTTTTTTTTGAGCTTTACGGTTCTCGCAGGTGCCCTGTGTGAACAGTGTGAGAACCTCACAGGATACCTTAGGCTCACCTGCGAGAATGCCCCATTCTCGCAGGTCCTGTGTAGCCTGCCTGCGAGAATGGCACCGTGCAAGTAGGGCTTGCAAAATCAACCCAAAAATGAAATTCAACCAATGAAATTGCAAAATTAAACCATGAAAGTGTTAAGGACAAAGATCCTACCTTACTATCGCAGACGGCTCGCTGAATGGTCTCTCATAGCTCCCGTAATCTGACGCTAAACTTTAAGGGTAAAAGAGGGGTTTTTGAGCTCAAATAGTGGAAAGGTAAAAATGATGTGGTAAAAAGAGTATTTACTCCTTTTTATTTACTTTTACTATGTCATTTGATTTTTTATGATTATTTATCTATTAAACCCTAATCCCTAATGTCATTTTGAGTGTAAATTTTGCAGGCGTAATGATTTTGATGGTCAAATATAAGGATACAAACATGTTTTTCTTTGTCATTGCATGTTTTGATTGTTTTTTAGGGTTTTGGTATCAAACCTCGAGCGTAGTCTTTGTCTGTTCTTGTGCTCATAAATACATGAGAATGCGATCGAGCATACTTTTATCACTTTTTCGGGCTCAACAAGGTTATACGAAAAAGGAACCCCCCTGGAGTCCTCTTTAAGCTCTTTTCATACTCTCTAAACATGAAAAGATAGCCGAGCGACCTTGCTATTTTCACACTCAATAAAGTATTTGAAGTAAGCATCTGGTGAGTGATAATTTATCTCTTTTTTGGTCTCATCTAGACTATTTTACGAAAAAAGAACTGAGAGAGTTCTCTTTTAAGTGTTTTTCCAGACTCTATAATCATGAAAAACATTTGATTTTTCTATATTTGGACTCGTTAAACAAACATTGACAGACTCGTAATGGGACCGAACCACTCCTTCTTAGGGTTCGTTAAACATACTCCAAGGGACTTTTCCAAAGGATGAGCTTACATCAACAAGCATATGTTATCCTCCTCAAGCTTGCGTAAAAATAAAGAGGTACTCGCCAGAAATGGTGGGGGGAAATTTGGGAAAGGGATATGTTTTCATCTTCATATTAATTGGCAGTAAGTGTCGCTCTTGAACATGACACCCCCTATTCATTATTTGAAGCCAGTTTGGGAAATCCATTTGTCTCTCATTTGATTTGCTACAAGGTCATTCCCTGTGTCGTCTTTGAGTTAATGCTGCCAAATCATTGGTCGTGTCGAGAAGTCCATCTGAAACCTATATTTAGTTGGCCATCTGCAGTTATCCATTCTCTCTGTGTCGGCCTTCTCTGTGTCCATTCCAATTCACATCATACTCTGTTTCACCTTCAAAGTCTGTTACTCATTTCATGTCATTGATGGGGGATACATCAAGGCCCTTTTGTGATGAGTTTTGTTTCGTCGACTTCAGCTCATTATCCAGAATCAAGACTTAGAAATTATTTGGTACCTTGGAGCTTGCATGCCTCAATGGCAGGTTTCCTCACTTTCGACAGTGGGTTTACATCATTGACCCCTGATCAAAAGATTCCATTGGATGTTTGACTTCAACTCATATATTCGCACTCAATGGATTGTACTAGGGTACCTTGGGAGTCATTAACATCAATGGTGATTTCCCTCGCACTTTTTAACAGTTTCATCAATGACTGGTAATCAAGTGGTTTATTCCATGTTCGACTTCAACACATGTAATCACATGGTTAGATTCGTACTTTGGGCGATGAGATTGAAGACCCTGTATATCATCTCTTTTGTCCAGGTTGCGATGGAGTATGTATAATTTGAGACACATAGATTCACTGTGTATGTTTCGTGGCTATGTCATCTTAATTTGAAATTTCTCGCATAGATCCACAGTGTATTCCTAGTGGCTATGCTATATTTTGACGGCATGGATCCACAGTGTATGATTGGTGGACATGACCCAGGTATACAATTTTCATCATTCTATGATCTAAGTATGGGAATGCCTACCTCAGAATTGGTATATATGATATTCTACAGATGCTTGGTTGTTCGCAGGTTTCCGATTAGGTGTGCTCCTGGTTTCTGACACACACATGCAACTCACAAAGTATTTCGACTGTCACTGGCTCCAACCTCATACTTTGCGGGGAATTTTGTTACCCATGATTTTGGTCGTCATGATGATGTATTGATGATGGTGTACTCAGGCTCTTCATAAGAACTTTCTCCTGAGAAAAGTTACTTTCATCTCTTCTTAGAAAACTTATTTTTGAAGAAGGTTCACAAGCTGCTAGTGCATTTGGGTGCGATAATGACCCATTCTCACAGGCTGCTTTAAGCTAGGGTGTGAACTTCTCACACTGTGTTGAATAGTTAGGGTGCGAACTCTTCCTAAAGCATGGAAAAAGATGAATTCTCGATGTTTCTAGAAAGGAATATTCTAGAAGGATGGGTTAGCATTCAAATGGTTATCCTAGTACTGGATTCCCTGATATTTTGGGGTCATTCTTATCCAAGTAACTAATTCATTCTCTCCTATATATTGAGGGAATTCTCATGGAAAAGGTTAAGCAAGATTCATTGGAGAATTGGTGAAAGAATTGTGTGAAGGACTTAGCTGAACAACAACTTGGAGACTCTAGCAAGTCTATCAAGAGGATTTGATCTTCTTCATACAAGGATTGAGCAAGTGTGGGTGTCGGAGCCAAGAGCCATCGAAAGGAAGTTTGCAACATCAAGGATTAGGTTGTAATCTTTACTTTCCATTAATATAATACAATGGCATGTCCCTTTCCCATAAAGCTATTCTCACTTTATTGTGTAATTCCTTGATCATACACATCGGTTGACTGTTGAATATATTGTGCTATCTTCACTTTGGTTGGTTTGTGTTGTCTTGGTCTTGACCTCACGAGAGCACCGGAGCAAAGCAGGAGAAACAGAGACCCTAGGAAGCGATATAAAGGTATGTTACTTGTTCCTTCCTACTAGTTGATTTAATGGTCAAAACTTAGGGAAAGAGTCATGTCATGTCCTATTTTGTTCTAGATCCAGGTGGATCTAGGGAGATCTGTTAGTGTCTGCACCTACCGATTAGTCCGATAACAACAGAGATCCCATATTCACTAGACATTTTTGGACATAATTATTTTCTTGTTTGGGTACTCAATTGGCTCATAGCTCATCCTATCATCCTCAATATGATGGACAAACCGAGATAGTGAACAAATGTTTGGAAGGCTACCTTCGTTGCTTTGTCTCTAATAAACAAACACACTGGTTCAAATGGTTACCCTTGGCAGAATGATGGTATAACACTTCCTTTCACACTACAACAAAAATTTCACCATTTATGGAACTTTATTGATACCACCGTCCTTCCATCACTTCTTCTCTAAAAGAAAAATCTATAGTTCAAGCAGTGGAAGATCACATCGAGAATCAACAACAAGTTCTCCAAATCTTAAAGTACAACCTGACCATGGCACATAATCGCATGAAAAAACAAGCAGATCAACATCGTAGTGAAATAAGTTTTGAAGTAGGGGATTGGGTGTTTTTAAGACTACAACCATACAAACAGATGTCCCTCAAGCAAGCCAAGAAGGATAATAAATTATCACCAAAGTACTATGGCCCTTATAAGGTGTTGCAAAAGATTGGTACTATGGAATACAAATTGGAGTTGCCTGCATCTTCATGAATAAAGAAGGTTATAGGCGACAAGATCCCAGTTCAAACTATATTTCCAGAACTTGACGGGGAAGGAAAAATCATATTGGAGCTTGAAGCCATCACTGACACAATAATTCACCAGCTGAGGAATAGATCCATTTCAGAATATCTCATTTAATGGAGGAAACTACCGGCTGAAGATTCCACTTGGGAAGTTGAGTCTTTTATACAGAAGCATCCAGAGTTACTCAAGAGTTGCGGACAACACTTGTCTCAAGGGGAGGGGCATGCTAAGCCCTAATATTGGCTCATTACCCCTTAATTGGGGCATATTACATTAGTAATGTTATTTTATTTATGTTGGCTTTATTCCATTAGTTGTAATTATACCTCCCAGTCTCCTATATATACCAAGGAGGCATTTTCATTTGGAATAATCTTGTACTTGAACATTTAAGTGGAGTAAAAGGAGGTTTCCCCCTCGAAGAGGCTTATTATCTAAAATTATCTATTTTTCAAGGCGTTGAGTACTTTTTCTGAGGTTTTTCTATTCTATATTGATATTTGGTTCCTAACATGGCAACAGAGATTACATGAAGTCTCCACAAGGAGGTGTGAAAGAATAGACTGGACAGTAAGGTGGGTTGGTACAAAGATAAGGGAACCTCCCACTTTTCATGGTTTGAACATCTTATAAGAATTCCTAAAAAATAATGAGGAAGAAGTTTTGGATAATCAGAGGTTGTTATCCTTGGACATTGTAATCAAGGAAACACCTGCAAGATGGTGGGGTACGCATAAGGAAAAAATTCAAGGCTGGTATCAGTTTAAAAGGTTATTGTGCATTACATTTAGTGCAGAATAGGGGAGAAATACATGAAGAAGTATGATGGGTGAGGAAGTCCATATGAGCACCTAGAGAAATGCATAACACAATGGAAGTTGACACCACTAAAAGAATGGCCTCATTACTTTATTCATACATTGGAAGGGATACCATGCACAAATGATTTAAGGATGGAAATTTATATTAAAATGTAGAAAGATGGGCTAATCTTACTATTCCTTAATATGCAAAATGTAAAATGTTTAGTGATAGTTTTGTAAAAATATTCAAATTTATAACGATTTTATATACTTTCTATAAAGTTTTGGCGATTTTTAAGGTAGAATAATTTTATTCTATGGAATTTGGGCGAATCATTTTTAGAAAAAAATGTAAATTGGTGAATCTTTTTTGGGAAAAAACATGAAAAATTAGCCCATTTGCAAAATTTATCCCCTAAAATCATCTATGATATTACCATGGAACCGGTACATAGACCAGGAAATGCAGAGAGGCACTAAAGAATGGACAATATTACAACAAAAAATTGTGGCAAATTTCTCATTTGAGCATGAGAACCCCAATATTGATTCAGCCCTAAAGTTGATACAAAGAATCATATTTTTTGAGGAACACGAGGTGAAAATTGTTGATTAATTGGGTTGGTTCTCATTGATGTCAACCCTTGAAGAAATTCTGATAGCGAATTTCGGTAGCCCAATGGTTTGGGTAATGGAACCAAGTTTGTTTGATGGATAATGGTATGTATTTTGATATATTTTCATGAAAGACTATTCTATATGGATAGTACATGTCATGCCATTTCTAGTGGTATGTGGAAGGTCACATAACTCCTCACGGTTAGAGAGTTATGGCCATGTGAAGTTGGAGAACCCTCATGAGTCATCTAGAAGCCCCAAAAGGTCAAAGTAGTCAAAGTGGTTGCAAAAAAGAAATTATTTAAATAATAAAGTGAAGTGATGAG
>ML782126.1:208553-235187 GCA_009831015.1 Picea engelmannii | reverse complement strand
TTTGGGTTTCCAGGTGAAAAATCTCTGTGTAATGTTTGTATTTGCCATTGCATCTTTTCTGTTCTTTTCTGAATATCAGTTTGCAGTAGATATTGTACAAGGTTAGAATTTACACTCAGAGCCTCATGATACCTCTCACCAACCTTTAGTAGATAATCCCTATCTGTCAACAACTGTTGGTAGTCAGTCCTCATCACATATACTCTCTCCCGGAGAGTGTGAAAATCATCCATGGAAAATCCTCCATCTAAGCTACCCTGTGCCACTGATGCTCTCCAATAGTAATCTGCCATCACTGCATGCATGTCATCAATATGTCTAGTGTCTTCCCTAATCGTAGCCTCACTAAATATCAACTATGTTGCTAAGTGGTGTGACTCCTAATCATGGTCATACTGAGGTGCCATCTTAGACCCCTCACTGCTAGTGTTAGTCCTGCTAGTGCCAACTCTGGAATCCCCAAAAACACCCTCTTCATAAGATGACGTGCTAAATTTTCCACTGTCTACTGTGTTGTTGGGTACTCCTGTATGCCACTGCATCCCATCACTAGATGCCATCTCCCCCTGACTCACACTGTATCCTGTATGAGTAGCTGTATCCTCTTGTGCACTCAACCTACTACTATCATCTGTGCTTGGATCCCATATAGTTGTGTCTAGACACATGCTATGGTCATCCTGAATACTAAAGAGTGCATCCTCATCAATGCAATCTGATCCTGGAAGTACGTGCTCCATCCATTTGTCAGCCTCTACAATCTTCTCAACCAATGGAGTCTCCAATAGCTGTGATTCCATCTCCTCTAGCTGACCTGTATGTGTGAGGTCAACTGCCAGTACGTCCTGTACCTCCTCCTGGATTTGTGGGTCTACCTGTCCATGGTGTGCATCCCTCACACTAGGCTCATCCATCATATCTGACGTGCCACTGATATCCTCATGTGACGTGGCTATCATGGGTGTCTGAACATGTGACAAATGTGTCACGACCCCCATAGGAAGCTCATCATCTCTAGGTGCTAACACGTGTGACTCCTCACTAGTGTCACCATTTTGTTGAGGTGTAAGGTTATCAATGGTATGTGACATGTCTACTGAGACACTGGTGCTATCATCCTGTCCATCCAACTGCCTATCCACTACACAAGGGTCATCATCCTCCTCAAGCGGGCAAGCATCACTAGCCTCTGTGCAAGAGTCATCGTCACTATCCTCTGAGGTAGAGTCACTATCACTAGCCTCTGTGCAAGAGTCATTGTCATCATCGAACTGCTCCAAATCCTCATCATCACTATCATAGTGCACCTCAATGATATGCTTCTTACCCTTACCCCTACACCTACGATCTGGTTCCCAACGCACCTTGCAACTGTAGCAAAGTTGCGTGCTCCTAATGGGTGTAGGGTTATTCTGTGCTTCCTTCCATCTAGCTATTCTGTCCATGTATTCCATTGCTTGATTGACCCAGAATGTAATCTCATCTGTGCTCCACCTAGGATTTTTCATGGATAAATACTGTTGGAATGTTACTTGAGCCCTAGTTTTCTCACTAATGTCATAGTAATATTCCTATCTACAACGTACAGTCTCTCTAGAAAAATCCTTAATATCCATGTCTTCTTATGGAAGGCCCCTCTATGGCTCTACATGCATGTGATAATTCCCACTAGTTGGCAGGAATCTAAGCTTTGACACCACTGCAATGATCCCAAGCCATTATGCAAGGATCATCATGGTTTTGGTGTCTTTTTAAAAAAAATTCTGGTTGTGGTATTTCATCAAACACTTTGCTGAATGACTTGTTTAGCTGTGTTTGTATGAATGTATGCAACAAATAAAAATAAGAGACAACCATGGAACATACCTCAACCATATGCAATATGATAGACAAGCCAAAACATCTCAAATAACTTTTATTCATAAGATAGAGAAACCTGTTACAATGAAGATGCCGATCTAGAATGCTCAATAGATGGCCAAGAGGATAAACAATAGAGCTGCTACAAAATTCTCCAATAGAAGACTCCAATGTGCCTCCAAAGGCTGGATATACAATGAATATTGAATACAATAGATCTGGGCTGTAAGGATGCTAAACCCCCAAGTTGGAAGGTGCCACGCTCTGCTAGATTGCTGAAGCCCTCAATAATTCGGCCCTGTTGCCAAAGGTGTCCAATCACCCTAAGAAATATGCCAACTAATAGATCGGACAACTATAAGGAAAACCCAGGTGTCCAAATCTCTAAGTCCACTCTCAAACCCTATAGATCTGAAATCTTCCACTGAATGGTGCTCCCCACTGGATGACTGAAGCCCTAGATAATTTGGCCCTAGTGAAGGAGGCCTCCAAATGCTCTGAAACTCCCCAGGAATATATATTGGGACATTGCAATTCACTAGGTGAAGTCTTAGGGTCATATTTGAAGTGTAACCCCTCCAAAATGACTAGATTTGAATCTAAAAAATGCCCTCCTTCTCATCAATTCGTCCCACTGCTCTAAGAAATAATATGAGACATAAAACTCTCTCAGAAAGCACTAGGAATGATGGTGAAGACCCTGCAAGAAGAACCCAGGTGATAGAATCTCCAAAAGCCCTGCCTATCACCTGCAATGAACTTCCCTCAATGGATGGTGTGCCTCCCTTACTGGAAACCCTCAAATGGTGCGCCCTCTCTCTATCTACACAAGTAACTGATGTGGAATCCTCCTGCAACTGAGTGGATCTAGAACTAGAATGGTGTGGGAGCATATTGCATCTCCGAGACCAATCTTGGGACAAGCTAGGTGGAATCTTTCACCATTGAATCATCCTCTAGGGTTTGTTAAGTCAAAACCCTCAAAACCCCCAATGCTGGGCTTACTAGCTAGAATCCAGATATCAAAAGATAAACATACATGAATGAATGAGAAGAGGACCTTGCCTTTCCTTTATACTTTTGGTTCACCTTGTCCCTCCAAAGTGACTTTCATTTTATTAATATTTAATTAATTAATTAAATCACTTTAATTAATTAATCTATCTATAATAGAACTCTTCATGCATATGCAAGCCTTTGCAAACCCTTATCCTTTTCCATAAGACATCCCCTTTATATAGGGTGAAAGAGGGGTGGATGAGGAGATTATGATGATTCCACTAAATCAGAGAAGAGAGTAAGATCCAAAATGATCAGAGGCCACCTCATATTGTATAAGATTCCCTTCTAGAACATTCGTGAATTTCACTTTTCCCTTGCTGAGGCCTCGTCTCACCCTATGCATAGGAATCTTGCGATGACGTCACAGTCCATATTTTGTGTAGCGTGCGATGATCAAGCATCGTTGCACCCTAAGCATATATTAGGGTGTGACAATATTCCTTTTCATATTTTTTGAGGGAGGAAAAGAAAACCACTTTTCTCATGGAGAAAGTCTCTTTTAATGTTTTCAGGGAACATGGAAGTGAGTTATGCACATGTTGTCAGTTGATCACTAGGGTGACCAAAATAATGTGTAACAGGTCCCGACTCCTCTTTACCATGCTCCAAGTGCACCTTGTATGGAATTATTATCTAAACCTTATGATCACCTCTATGGAAGGGAAAGGGATGGATGGAGGAAGAAGGGGCTGATGAGGGTATGCTAAGGGAATTTCTCATAAAATGAAACAATATCTTGGGCAAGGAGGGGAAGTGAAATCGGGCAGAGTTTCATTGTTATTATGATTAACTTTGAAATGAGACCTAAACAAATCCTTTTATATTCTAAAAGGATGGTTATTCGGTTGGGTGACAGGCTATAGTAGGTGGATTAGTTGGGAAACCTCGAATAGCCCGTGAATTTCAATGAATTCCTTGCAACTTTTTTGTTTTTTGCAAATTTTGCAAGCATACGCGGCTTGTAATGGTGAAATATGCGTATGTAAGTTATATGTAGTGGTGAAAAAAGAGTATGTACGCGAGTTGTAATGGTGCAGGGAACATACATCTTCCAATAAATGTTTTTTTAAGAAGAACTTCTCAGCAATGCTTTGGCAAAATATGCAAGTAAGAGGGCCAAGTCCATGTATGCATGTGTAGGGAAATTTAGGGCTATAACAAATACCCCATAATGTGTGAGGTCAAAAGAGAAAATGATGGATGAAATACATCACAATATCTTCACCAATGTACGAGATCGAGTGAGCTCGGGACCAAAGTTCAGGAGGCGCCATTTGCAAAACAATAATTGTCTCTCTGAGGCAGGTGTAACCATGCTCATGATGAAACAAATTAGGGTTGCCAATCAAATGCATTGTAGATCTATGTCATATAACTATATAAAGTGTATCCGCAAGCAATACAAAATGGATCTATATCTCAAAATCAATCAAAGATATACAAGTAGAGTATCCATCTTCAAGAAGCTAGTGGCACCTGATGGATGGATATGAGGCATTCAGAGCTCGAGAAACAACTTCAAGATCTTTAGAAACTCAGGTAGGAGTACAATGGGAGTGTATAAATCACTACCCCGAGGTCTTCGACGACTTGTCGGGAAAAGACATGAGGATCTCGATGATCAGGCATAGAACTTCATCGATTTTGAATCAAGACTTGACTGGACTCTCAGGATGGCTGACTCATGAGGTTCAAAAAAGGGAGTACCTTTTTCAGAGATAGTCTAGTCAATTCGAAAAAGGGGTAAACTTGCATCGAAAAGACGTCTATTCAAAACCATTTTAATGAGTGTAACAAAGACAAGATCACTCAAAAATCTTTTCGATTTTAAGGAGTCTGAAAAGAGATTAACTATGGGCTCACAACCTTTTTTTGAGTTTGGTCTCCTTAGCCCAAAAAAATTAGAAAAGTTACTAAGGAGAACTCTCCTGGTGAGACGAATCTCCCGAGATGTACCTTTTTCCGCTATAATCTATAGGCTGGAAAACGGGTTAAAATCATGCCAGTAGATGTCCTTCTGGAACAATTTAACGAGTGTGAAGGAACAAGGTCACTCGCGATATTTTCAATGTTAGGGAGTCTGAAAAGAGCTTAACTATGGACTCCATGGGGGTTCCTTTTTCTTAAGTAATATCCAAGGCCCGAAAAAGGTGATAAACCAAAACCAAGGAGAATGTCACATTTTCAAAGATTTAGTCCCTCAAGCCCGAAAAAGAGTTAAACTTATGCCTAAGAATACTCTTCTAGCAAACCTAAGTTCCTAGAGCATACCTTTATTCATGAAATTGATCGTCCAGACTGAAAAAGGGGTAAACTATCATCGGACAGACGTGCCTTCAAATTTGAGTTTGGAGAGCGTGAAGGGAAAGAAGATCACTCGAAAATATTTTCATGTTTAGAGAGTTTGAAAAGGGCTTAAAGAAGAGTCCATGGGGATACTTTTCCTAGTTAATCCAGACAAGGTTGAAAAGAATAAATACAGTCTTGTCGGATGTTGCTTTCAAATTTCAAAGCGAGCTTGGAGGAAAACAAAGTGTGCTCATTTGGGAGTCTCGAGGGTGAGGCCAAGAATGATGGTGCATCAGACGAATCAGGCTCAATCTCATAATCATGACAGGAATAACAAGGACTCCTGAGCCTATAGTCATTACTAACAACATGGACACCAAAATGCAACAAAAATATACCTAGGGCATCCATGTACAGGTAAGCTCTACCACCTAATTATGACACTTCTAGAGAAGAAATGAAGGTTCTATGTCACACTTCGATGGGGTTGATCCTATGGAAAACAGGAAAAGACACTGAGATGCATAAAGTGGAGACGAAATCCTAACTTATATGAAAAAGGTTGGAAAAAATGAATTTTAATAAAGGATAGCAAAAGGTAACCCATCCCGAAAAATTTTACCAAACCAAAAGAGTACCATAACATCCAATAAGAAACTCAAAATCGAAACCAAGTGATTTCCAAGCTAGGAAAAATGACAAAGGAGATCAAAAGTGGAAAAAAAGGCCAAAAAAGTCTATAAATAGAAGTTGACAGCTCATTTTCACCATTGCATTTTGAAAATTGACTGAAAGGAGAAAAAAACCCTTTGCTAAAGAAGTTGATTCCGAGCGATTCAGTGGACGAAACCAACTTCTTCTTGGACCAAGTAAGTACAATTTTATCCCTCTTAAAATTCAATACTTCCTTTATGAATTTTATTTTGTTTTTGAGGGGGTGCACTCTCCTAAAAAGAGAGGCCCTGCGTGTACACATGATTTCCAAGGACTACCCATGTATGTACTCAGGAAGAAAACACTCTGCCCACATACATACATGACCGAGGCTAATACAACCTACATACACCCTTAAAAGCTTGGAAAAAATTAAAAAGAAAGAGCTAACTTCCTCCAATTTTCCATGGAACATGATGTATGTCCACTGGAGGGAGAGGGAACATGAGGATATAGACATATTGGTCGAAGAGGACTCTGCAGCCATTGCAACACTGAAACAATGCAAGCTATGGAATTTTTTCTAGTGTCCTTTTATGAGGGCACAACCCAGATTATTGAATGCCCTTGTTGATCACTGGCACCTGGATGCAGAGGCATTCATGCTAGTGGGATAGTCGTTGACTCTAATGACTGAATATATCTAATTCTTGAATGACCTCTCGAGGATAGGGGAGACAGTTAATCTACAGACATTTCCCCCTAGGTCTTTCAACATCGAGGATTACATCTAGATGTATTGTGAGGCTGGCCTGAGAAGGTATATTCTCAGGTGTCGATTCACAAGATCACGATATTGACTCTACGAGTGATCTTACTATTGATTGGGTGGATTACTAGATTCGTGGCCCTACACCAGGCTTCCCGGGCACACATGCACTATGTTATTCAGTGCCAAGAGGCACATTTTTTTGACTGGAGCACGACCATACTTACATGCATGAAGAGAAAATCGACAGAGTGTCGGCAACGCATCAACAAGAAATTTGGGTTTAGCAGTATTATGTGTTTTTTATTCTTTAAGAGGTTTCCCAGTCTTAGTCCCAAAGAAATGGTGAGGGGGAATGTGGCCTCCTTCCCAGTGGTATGTAGATGTGCATCAAGGCTGCCACGACAGGGGGAAGGGAGGACCATAGAAGCCTTCAATGACACATTTTTTAACTGGTGGGCACAACAAATTTCGACGATTAAGGACTACCCCTACATCGAAATCAACTTTTCTAGGGACCCAGACATGCCCATGCCTCTCGAAGAGGAGCAAGGAGAGATAGGTAACTTGTTTTTAATGTTATTTAATTTTTAATTGTCTTTTATATATATCATTTTTATATGTGTAAAGAGTACTGACTTTCATGTATTTGTTATGTACATATGTGGGACCAGTGAGGCCAACAGGCTTCTCGAGGACTCGACGACGTCCTCGACTAGAGGCAGGACCAACAACAACCGGTCGACCGACATCCGCGGGGGGACCTCCAACCAGAGAGGCTAAGAGGGTTTTGAGACAAGTGGAGCACAACCTCACTGCACTCACTCACATAGTACCCATGGCTGAGATAGAAGATCTACCGCCTTCCATGCAGCCTCATTTAGTGGGGGTGCCACAGACGTGGGTCCAGCTTTTTCGGCATTTAGCCAACATCGTCGTTCATTATGGCAGGGCCAATAGGCCTTGCACTTAGATAGGATATAATTTTTATGTGCCAAGGGCACCATTGTACATGTATTTTTTGAGGGCATAAGCCCAACGATGTATATTGAACCTTATTTTTTAGGCATTCACGCCCACCTATGTACTCGTGACACTTTTGATATATATATATATATATATATATTTACATTACATCTTATTTTTCTTATGGATCATATTTTTTAGAAATGTATGTACAACTGTATGTGTGTGCTTCTCTTTCTATGTATGTGCAACATGTCAATATAATATGTGATTAGCTAGAGTATCTATCATGTGATTAAATCTCCTAGGAACATGGATATACATAATGTAATCAAAGTAATGTTCTAAGAGACATACCCTAAGGAAAAGTCGGTGAAAAATAAGATCATAAATGTGGTAAACTCCATTTAACTAGGGCATAACCAGTTTAACATCTAGGTAGACCCATAGGTGTGAAATGCCATGCAACAAGGCATCACGAAGCAACTCTATCACTGTGTTGTACTCGACAACATTGTTTGTGGAATCACCTATAAAAATACCTCCGGAAGATAGCAACTGGCCTCCAGGTGTGAAAATCACCCAAGCTGCAGAAGAAAGCCTCTGAGTGTGTCATCTAGCACCGTCCACAAACCCAAAAAACACCTATGATTTACTTGACATCTGCCATAGTGAAAAAGAATACATAAATAACTAGATGTCCACAAAAAAAAAAGACAAAAAATGTATAAGAATCTATACATATGTAGAAGAAGTCACCCAGGTGACCAATCTAAGAGTAATACTTCTTGAGTTAGATCCCATTTCTAGGCTCCGCCAAGGAATTTCGTTCAAATTCAACCAAATGGTAAGCCTCCTTCTTCAAGACCTCTTTCATAATGAACGGTCCGAACCACATGGGTTTGAACATGCCTACCCCCAGGGGATATTTTTCTTGATCATAGAACATGACAAGGTATCCTTTGGAGAAAATCCAAGGATGAATGAATTGATCGTACTGACACTTGAATCATTTCTTATGAGCCTCATTGGCCGAGGTTTCATCATGATGCTACTCATTGAGCTTCTTTAGATATAGTAGGAATTCCTCAAGTGGTGAAGTGTCCGATAGTAATTCCACTACCAAATTTAAAGAAGGGATCTGACATCAATAGGTAAGACTACCTCCAGCCCATATATGAGTTGAAAAGGTGAGAAACCAGTGGCAGTCTTCACAGACGTTCGGTAGTCCCATAACGTCGAGTACAACATCAAATTCCAATTTGACTTGGCATAATTGATCTTCCGCTGAAGAATAGTCTTAAGAGACTTATTCATAGCTTCAACCTGACCATTCACTTGTGGGTAATAAGGTGACAGATGTTCTTTCCTCAACCCAATCTTTGATGATAACTTGGTCATCATTTTTCTTTGGAAGTGACTTCCATGGTCAGTGACAATCTCCTTTAGGATGTCGAACCTTGCTACTATCTCATTAAAAATGAACAGAGTTGTTGTTTCACCATCATTATTAAATGTTGGCATAGCCTCGACCCACTTTGTGAAGTAGTCTACTACTACGATGATGTAATGATGCCCCCTGGATGAGGTCAGGTGACATGTAGTGAAATCGATCCCCCACTTGGTGAAAGGACCAACAACAATGGCAGGAAACATAGGAGCAAGATGTGCTTGCATTATCCGATAGAAGATATGACATAGGTGGCACTTCTTGACTGCTTCATTGCAATCCTTGATTAATGAGGGCTAGTAGTAACCGACAAATAGAATATTTTGGGTTGTTTCTTACCTAGACAAATGACTACCACATGCTCCAGTGTGACATTTGTTCAAAATGAGCTCAGCTTCTTCATGTATAAGGCACCGACGAAGAATGTAATCTACACCTCGATGATACAAAGTGTCATCGAGTATGAGATAGTTTCATTCCTGATGGCGAATTCATTGACACTCATCACGGGAAGTAGAAGCAGGGCACTTTAAAGTCTCAATATAGACTAGTATATATCCATACCAGAGGTTTGAAGATGTTATTAGAAAAATATATCCCGTGATAGGTGATTCTTCGGGCATGAAATCACTAGATTTGATCGGAAGTTCCAAAATAAGTTCGGCAAAGACCAATGACTTTTTGGATTTCACGGAAATAAAATCCATGTCAAATTCCTAGAGGATTACAATCCATCTACTGATATTTCCTCCAAAATTCCTTAAATAACTCAGTATAAGTTCGAATCTCTTCGGGGGAGCAGTCCGCTCCAATGAAAAAATTCTCCACAATGCCATGGTTTTAGAGATATCTATGGGAATCATTGTAGCGATACTCACCATATTACCCTTGAAATAAATTGCATTCATAGCTAGAAGATTAATAGGACAAGACTTATCTCCATTCACAGTCGAAACAAATTTGCCCGCCTCTATTCTCCTTAACTCTGGAAGAAAGTAAGATCTATTATGAAGATCATCCTAGGGTCTGTCTGGACCATTCAATTCCTCAAGAATCACCTCGTTAGGGGGAAATAATAGGTCTAAAGGATCTGTAGTGGCCAGAGAACTTTGAGCCCAAATAGGCTCAAAAATTGGATCTAACTCCTATGGGGGAGTCAGATCAGGGTTGGCCAAAGTTTGTTGGACAATGTTGTATGCAACTTCAGCAACGGACAAGGGCATGGCCATGCTAGGATTCCCTATCCCTTCCATCGAAGATGATGGGAAAAGAAGAGTCCACAGATCGTGAAAGTAATTCATTCGAAATGATGACACTTGAAAGATTGCAGCCCTAGGTTGGTCGAGGACAGTCGATATAAGCTTGACATCACCAGAAGGTGGCAAGTAATTGAAAGTTCCCATCAATGATGGACACAAACCAACACCTAAGTTGACAATGTCGGGTTGCGGATTATCAATCATTGGGATTGTGGAAGTCCCCGATGAAGGGAAAGATGGAGAATGACAACTAGTTAATGGTCACAATCTGGCCCTCATGTGGAAAACAGAAGATCTGAAAAATCGTAGCAACCACTGCATGCATTGCATAATTCCAAATCCTCCCTAAAAACAGTTTGTAGTTGAGAGGCGCATTGACCACTTCAACTTCGACGCACATGATTTTTCCTCCCAACTACATAGGGAAATAAGGAAAAATTCCATGTGGTATGAACGAACAACCGTCAAACACCATAAGAAACATAGACGATGAAGAAAAATTGGGTTGGCCAATGGCCTTCCAACACGCTAACGACATCACGCAAGTCGAGGTTCCCTCATTAACCACTGTACGGAAGATATTCTGAGTAAAATATTTCATGGTGTAGGCCACTACTATCTGAAATGAAATATCGTAAGGAAGACGGGGTTTCAAGTTGGTTGGATCAAGAATGATCGTGTAGAATTCTTGCAGAAACCCTGATAGATCTAGAATTCTAGTTAAATTGAACACAAACAATTTGTTGATATTCAAGAGATGAGAGAAAGTTTTTGCTCCATAAATAAGAGAATTATATTAATAAAAAATGAATATACATGAGAAACCATCCTAAAAAAGAAGAGAGGAGGTGAATATATAGAATTTCCAACATAGAAATTCTAGTCAAAAAAAGCTAGAAATAGCTAAAATAGGTGTCATAAGCTAAGGGAGACCACATAGTTCGACCTAGACCACTAAAGATACATGTCACACACTCATTAATGTCCAAAAGAGTTAAGTGATGCACATTAACTCACTTAATCTCACTTAACTGACAAGAGAAGCAGTTCCAACTCACTTAACTGACCCGAAATAGTAGTTACTAATAATAGTAATAGAAAAAATCATTAATTAAGGAATAAATATCTCACTCAAAGAGGAGGTGCGCATTTCCCAATAATAGATGAGTTTTGCATGGGGGATTTGGAATAAATAAAGGATAAATCAAGAATAAATCAAGAAAATCAAGAACCGGGAGTTGAGTCTTGATCTAAAATTAGCAGTTTTCCCTAAAATCTAGGGATGAGACGCCCTTTTTCTATATGTGGCCAAATTAGGTGAAATAAAGTGTAAATGAATGTATTAACCAATATATATGAGTCTAATCTAGGTATAAACTAATGTAAGTTAGGATTATGCTCCAACACCCCCCCTTAAGCCTAACTATAATGACAAAAAATTTGAGTCCCGACAACTTGGCCATTTTAGGTATTCATTACATAAAAGAATTCCTCATGAAAAGAGTGTTAACATTAATTATTGTTAAGAGGGGTGGGTTTTTTTCTCTCCTTTGAGCTCGTAGCCCGAGCTGTGAAGAATTAGGCCTAAAAGTCCAACAAAGGCATTTTGTCCAAGGATGCAGCCCTGAGCACACCGTGTAGTGCATAAAATCTCAATTTCGGGCTTAAAATGTTAGCAGACGCACGACCCAGTGTCCGACGGCAAGGATTGATCGATGGAGTGGATCGTCGATTGGTGGATATTTGCGGTCAATAGAATTATGCCATGTTTAGCACAGGAAGCGGGCCTGCAATCTCGTCGAAATGATCCAGGCCATCCATCCCGGAGGAGCATGTGGCGCATGATCGGGCTCTGTCGTAGCTTCACCCATCGCGACCTTGAATCACCTTTTCTCTACAGCTGGGATCCCCAAAATGAAAAGTGTCAAAGGCATCCAGGATTCGGGCCCACAATATCGACGAATAAGTTCTGGGTCATCCGATCAAGGAGGGACACGTGGCACATGATTGGGCTCTATCGCCACTTCGCCTATCGTGACTTTGAAGAACAGGAATCAGCCTCCTCCCAGCCGCGATACGTGAGATGAAAAAGGCATCCAGGATTTGGGCCCACAGCATCGATGAATAAGTTCTGGGTCGTTCGATCAAGGAGGGACACGTGGTGCACGATTGGGCTCTATCGCCACTTCGCCTATCATGACTTTGAAGAACAGGAATCAACCTCCTCCCAGCCGTGATACGTGAGATGAGAAGGTGTCCAGGATTTTGGCCCACAGTATCGATGAATAAGTTCTGGGTCATCCGATCAAGGAGGGACATGTGGTGCACAATTAGGCTCTATCGCCTCTTCGCCTATCGTGACTTTGAAGAACAGGAATCAGCTTCCTCCCAGTCGCAAAACGCGAAGTGTCGAAGGTGCCTTTGGGTGCGGGCCCACGGTCATAGCACTGGGTTGTATGGAAAAGGGACAAAGCAGATGAAGGGATGTGGATCCAATGTGTTCAAGGAAAAATGATCATGGTCATCAGTTTTAAAGCCGATCCAACCGTTGATCTTGGAAGGTCGTTTCGCGAGATTGGGCACCAGGAAATTTGAAGGCAGGGGAAGTAGAAACCCCCGAAAGAAGAAATGCCAAAGCACCCTTGGAGAGAGGTGCCAAGTCATGGCCCTGGGTTACATTGAGGGCGGTGCTAGAAGAAAGGGAGGCTAGCCTCCAAGTCTTAGAGAGAAGGCACGTGGTCTTCTCCTGAGGGTATCGTCTCGGCCACTCCCTGGGGAATCAGTTAATGAAAATCGAGCAGGTAGGTGAAACCTCAGCTCGATCCATAAATGGAAGGTATGGGAGGCCTGGAGCAATCAACCTGTGGTACCCTTGTGTGCAGGTCCCCCGCCTGCAAGAGCCATGCTGAGTTAAGGTGGCATCTGACGAAGGATTTTTGTCTAGGTTTGACTAAAAAGACGCCACGCCTTGGAGGTTCGAGCACGCCTCTGTTGGGCAAATTTTTCTTAGTATATATATTCAGTTTTTCTATTTTTGTAAGCATCAATGGTAGAGAAAAGCTCCCAATTATAAATTTTTAATAGACTCTCTAGTTCTCTGGTTATGTATCTGTATGTGAGATTTCTTGTTTTATAACAGATAGATTTCTTATCCCATCTAGTTTCATCTCATACTGAGAGAGTTCATGATTGACCGATTCGCGTGGATTAATGTGACTATGTTAAGATAAAGGATTTATTGTAACACTATTATATTCTCCAGTGTTGCCTACATTTGAGTGTAAGAAGTTCTCACATTCAAGTTTTTCTTCTACAGGTTGTTAGAAGCTCAATGCCTATAGAAGCCCTCAGCTTTTCCTCATAGAAGTCTTCCTCTTATTCACCCTTACTACAACTCACTATCTAAAGTTTAACTAAGACCTCACCTACCTGTGCATGTCCAACCTAGTTTCGGAGTTAGAATGATATTGTTCCGAGTTTTCTTCCACTTGATCACCCTCTATAAACAAATCGTGACATAAACTAATGGGTGTTGGGATCTTCTCCTGCTGCAATCCGAGAGTGACTTCCAATGCCAACATTTCTAGCACCGTTGTCGGGGACGAAGTTGAAAATTTCCCCCGAGATTGAACGACATTAAGCCTCTGATTCTGAAGGTGCATCAGGCATCAGATCCTTTGAAGATTGCTACTGTGCACCTGGCGACTCCATTGTGATGACTCCATTGTGGAGAACCTGCTATTTTAATTGTGGCTTTCAGAGGTAGACACACGCAGTCCCATCCACAACTGCCTCTAGCTACACTTGAAGCTGAGCCACAGGCGAATTTCAGAAAAGGAAAGGCCCCTCGAGGAGAAACTTCCACCGCCGAACCAGGTAATTTTCCATCTCCTTCTGTAGAAACCCCTTTTTCTTCTCCTCAACTTCGCAGCAAACCATTTTATGAAGCCTCCCATTTCATGAATTTTGGAAGTGGTCCTGCTGATTTGTCTCCTCCTGGTTTTGGACTAGAGGGAGAAACCCTTGTCACTTCCCTTACCCCTGTAAGCCTGTTTCCAGTATCCCTAGTTCAAGCTCCTTCCCCTCTGAGTTCTCCTCCACCTAATATCCCTATGGCAGGAGAAAATCCCCCTATGACCAGAATGGAGGCTATTGTAGCTACTAGGTATGCTCCCCTTGTGTTACCTCAGCCTCTCAATGCCCTTCCAGTAGATGGTTACCTCAAGTAGCTGCCCAAGTTTACAGGCGAGGGGAACATAACTGCATAAGAACACCTTGAAGCCTTCTATAGTTTTATAGACGATCATGTTATCATGCATGCAGATGTATGGATGAGGATTTTTGTCCATAGTCTTGAAGGCGAGGCTAGAAAGTGGTTTAGGGCCCTGCCTCCTGGATCTATTGATGGAATTGAGGCTTTGGACAATGCCTTTTTGAGACAATGGGGAGACAAAAAGGACTTCATGTATTACATGACTGAGTTTGGGTCTTTGAAGAGAAAGGAAGGAGAGTCTGTCTCTGACTTCTCCAAAAGATTTAATAAAATGTACAATAAGATCCCCACCAAGATAAATCCCTCCAAAGCCTCTGCAAAGATCACTTATGCCAACACTTTTGATCCTAATTTCTACCTCCTGTTGAGGGAAAGGAGAGCCACCACTCTGGCTCACATGCAGGACGCAACCGTGGAAGTAGAGTCTAACATATTGGTTGTTGACCGACTCAGGAATAAGTCTGATAGAGATTTATCCAGGAGAAGAATAGAGGCCTCCCCATATCATTCCTCTCCCCTTCCCCTTCAGACGGATGAGGTAACTAAAGCACTGAAATCCCTTTCGGCTAGGATGGAGAGGTGGGAGTTAGAGAGAAAGCCCATGTACAAAAATCCCCAGAATACTAATAACAGAGGTTTTAGGAGGCTTGGTAACAATATGCCACAGAATTTGCCAAGGGAACAAAGAAACAGAGACATGGATGATCAGAGGATTCAGACCCCTCTCCAGAATAGCCTAGTTTCTCATGAGGAAGGGGAGGAGGTGGATGAACTCGACCCTGATATCCATTGCATCAAGGACACTTCCCCTTTTCCTCATTTGATGTAATCTACATATGAAGAATCCCTTATCAACACCCAAATCAATGAGTTGAGTAAAGGGGAAAAGGCCAGCAACACTCCTAACAGATACAATCTCACGTCAAAAAAGAAAGAAGGGAATTTTGATAGCTAGGTTCAGTCCCTCATAGCGGAAAGGCCTACTAAAGCTGTAGCAACCACTACTAAAGAAAAGAAAACTCAGAATGCTTCACCAGCAGCCAAGGAACCTGTCTCCAAGGTAAGGGAAGATCCTAAGTCTCTCTCCTCCTTTATTTTTGAGAATGAGATTCAGAAGATTAGAATTCCTGTACCCCTCTCCGAACTAGTTAAAAATGAAGATTTCAAAAAGTCCCTCTCCAAGCTACTACAATCTGAGCCCCCCCAGCCTTCCACGGACTTAATAAATCTCCAAGATGAAAAGCTAGCAGTCGTCCTAGGTCCCATGGTAGAAGATAGAGATGATTCATCCCCTCCTTTCTACACATCCCTGAACATACATGATAAAGTGCTGCATAACTGCCTCATGGATTCAGGGGATTCCCATAACCTTATGTCCAAAATAGTAATGGAAGAATTGGGACTGGAGGTGAAAAAGACTTATCATGATTTGTACTCTTTCGATTTAAGGAGGGTGCAATGCCTTGGAGTCATCAAAGACTTGGTGGTCTCTCTATTTCAGCTGCCAATAAAGAGTGTGGTCATGGACATTGTAGTGGCAGACGTTCCTCCCAAGTTCGACATGATGCTGTCAAGATCTTCGATTAAAAAGATTGGAGGAACATTACAGATGGATCTCACATATGCTACTATTCCAGTTTTTGGAGGGGAACACAGGGGGCTGTATAGAGAAGCCCAACTAGCCTACATTGTTAGCGATGAGGAAAACCCTACCAATCACCCTATCTTTGCGCCAGACACTTATTTGGGATCTAGTTTGTTATAGCTCACGGATGCTCCTGAAGCCCCTTTCCAAATCAGAAATCAACCCTTATTTGATCACGGGACACCTCCTCCAACCACCTCTATTTGGAAAATGTTTTTCGATGGAGCTTCTTCTAGCAAAGGCACTGGCACTGGAGTGGCCTTTGTGTCGCCTTGTCAGGAAGACATATCCCTATCATACAAGCTTGAATTTGAAGCAACTAATAATGTGGCAGAATATGAAGCTCTTGTTCTAGGCTTAAGGGCTGCAAAATAAATGGGGATTGAGGGAGTAACAGTGTTCAGAGATGATGAGTTGATTATCCAGCAAGTCAAAAACACTTACCAGACTAAGCATCCTCAGCTCAGAACTTACAAAGAGGAGGTATGGGACCTGATTGAAATTTTTTTCTCAGCTTTCGATATCTTTTTTATTCCAAGGGAGAAAAATTCTTTGGCCTATTCTTTAGCCGTTTCAAGATCCCTCTGTTGTCTATGGTCAAATATAATGTTGAGATAAAATATAGGCCCTCTGTACCAGACAATGTCAAGCATTGGAAGGTATTTGAAGATGATCTTGAAATCAAAAAAATTATCCAATCTGTTGACGAATTTTCTACGTTGCACATTGATCAGGATCCTGACTTTGAAGGTGACCCTTACCCCGAGGTGTTTTTAAATGAAATTGTTAATTACCAGATTATTCAGCTGCCTAGCAATCACATTCCAAGGGGACTAGTCCCTTTAGCAAGATTGTTAGATGGGAATGATGTGGCATTAAAGGGTAGGGTTTCAGATGAAGATACTGGCACAACTGAGTGCAACATTGGTACACAGGAGGAGCCTAAGTTTGTCAAGTTATTGAGCAGTTTGACCAGAGAACAGAGGGCCGAATATACCAAGTTATTAAGAGAATTTGCTGATGTGTTTGCATGGACCTATGAATACCTCAAGACATATGACACATCCATCATTTAACACAAGATCCCACTGAAGGAAGAGGCTAGGCCATTTAGGCAGAAGCTAAGACAGATAAATCTCATGTTGCTGCCTGTCATGGAAAAAGAAGTGAAGAAGTTGTTAGATGCCCAAATCATTGTCCCCTTGAGATATTCCGAATGGGTGGCCAATTTGGTCTCGGTAAGGAAGAAAAGTGGCGAAATCAAGCTTTGCGTCAACTTCAGGAATCTGAACAGAAGCCCAAGAAAGGACAATTACCCCCTACCTAAGATGGAACACATATTGCAGAGGGTAATTGGTGCATCCAGGATATCCATGATTGATGGATTTTCTGGCTATAATCAGATATTGGTCATGCCTGAGGACAGGGAAAATACAACCTTCACCACTCCTTGGGGCGCATTCATGTATGCCAAAATTTCTTTTGGACTAATGAATGTAGGAGCAACATTTCAACGAGCCATGGACATAGCTTTCATCGGAGAGAGAGATCAGTTTGTGGTGATCCAGATAAAAAGGGCATTAACTGAGGCACCTGTGCTAATCAGTCCTGACTATTCCAAAGACTTCCTAGTTTTTTCTTTTGCTTCTTTTGATACATTAGTAGCGGTCTTATTGCAAAAAAATGAGGAAGGGTGAGAGCAACCCATTTCCTTCTTCAGTAAAGCATTAAGAGATGCATAAATCAGGTACGAAATCATGGAGAAATAGGCCTATGCCTTGGTGAAAGCTCTCAAATATTTTAGAGTCTATGTCTTGCACTCAAGAGTGACCGCATACATTCCTTCAGCCTCTATGAAGGACATCCTTGTACAACCCGACATAGATGGGAGAAGAGGTAAATGGATTGCTAAGATCCTTGAGTTTTACCTTGAAATAAAACCCACCAAGTTGGTTAAGGGGCAGGGTTTGGCCAAGCTACTGGCTGAATCCAATTGCAGAGCCTTGGGGGTTAGTCTGATCAATACTTTCTCAGGAACTCAACAAGCTGAGTTGCCCAGCCAAATCTCTCAGAATAGCTTGCCACTAATAGAATGGGCCTACTATCGAGACATTTTGTACTTTCTGCAGGAGTTGAAGCCCCCTGATGGAATGGGTAAAATTAAAGCAAGATCTTTAAAACTCAAGGTGGTCAAATATTGCCTCATTGGCCAAGTCTTGTACTGGAGAGACCCTCTAGGGGTGTTGCTGAGGTGTTTGAACCCACAGGAATCCCAGAAGGTTATATTTGAATTCCATAGCGACCTTTGTAGAGGAAATTATTTTTGGAAGACCACAACTCACAAAATTCTCAGAGTTGGGTACTATTGGCCCACCTTATTCACTGATGTCTGCAGAGAAGTTAGAGCTTGCATCAAATGTCAAAGGTTCTCAGGAAAGCAGCAGCTTAGACCACTGCCACTGAAGCCTGTAGTAGCTTCAACACCTTTTCAATAGTGGGGGTTGGACTTCATCGGAGAAATCCATCCTCCCTCAAGTGGCCAACACAGATGGATCCTGAATACAACAGACTATTTCACCAAGTGGATAGAAGTTTCCCCCACTAGAAGTGCATCACACAAAGTAATTATTGTCTTCTTGGAGGATATCATAGACAGATTTGGCTATCCTGGCAGGATTGTCACTGATAATGCTGTTTCATTCAAATCTAAGCCTGATTAAGTTCTGTGAGGAGTTCGAGATCTCACTAATTCACTCCACCCCCTATTATCCTCAAGGAAATGGATTGACAGAATCTTCCAATAAAATCCTAATCAAGATCATTAAAAGATTATTGGAAGACAATAAGAGGGATTGGGACTCAAAGCTCAAATTCTCTCTATGGGCCGATCGAGTGACAATGAAGAAGTCCCTCGACACCTCGCCTTTTCAGCTGGTTTACGGAATAGAGGCAGTTTTTCCCACTCAGCTCGCCCTACCTGTAGTGAATTTATTTCAAGATTATGAAGGAGAGCCAGATTATATGGTCAGAAGGATTCATCAGATGGTCGAAGTACAATAGATCAGGGAACAGGTGATGGCCACAGTTCATAGTCATCAATAGAAGGTCAAACATGCCTTTGATAGGAAGGTCAGGAAGAAGGAGTTTGAGATCGGGGATTTGGTGCTTAAGTGGGATGCACCCAGATAGGATAAGGGAAAACACAACAAGTTTGACGTCTTATGGATCGGGCCCTTCAAATTCTCTGAGGTTTTCTCAAATAACACATACAGGTTGCAGGATTTGGAGGGTGAGGAGGTTTTTAACAGCCCAGTAAATGGGCATTTTCTGAAGAAATGTTTTGTTTGAGCCTTAGACGGCTCCTTTGTTTGTAAATATTGTCCTTTTGGTTCTTTGTTTATTTTTATTTTTTGACTTAGTAAATGACTCCATAGCCCAATAGCAAGGCACTAAAGCTGTAAATGAGTTCTTAGATCATCACAGGTGTTAGCACTCTGTAATTTTCCCAAGGCTGTGATGGTAGTCACAGAGGCAACATCAAAACCACTTCGAGTCTTGGATCTAGCCCTCCAAGACTCAGAGAGGGATCTCTCTATTCGCTTTAACTTGGTTTGTATGGAATAGATGTTAGGCTAGCTATGAAAGTATGGGGTTGGGGTTTTTTGAAATATTTAGATGAGGGTTTGGTTGACAACAGAGGAAAAGGCCATTGGGTAGAATGGAGTCAACAAGTTAAAATTGATGAATGAATAAATAACTAAGAACATTGGTAACCAGGCAAGGCAGCCATGACAGTGGATCTCAATATTTTGTAAGATGGAAAAGAAGAATGGGTTAAGAATCATCTCAAATGCAGAGCAACGTTCATCTGAATTCTACATTCAATTTGCAGAAGAAAACATAAACATTGCTTTAAGCCAAATCAGGGTGTACAAGACAAATCCTGATTATATTTTTCTTATAAACAATGATGGAAGAAAAAAATATGAGAAAAACATGAAAATGAAAGTTTACATCAGAGAAATTCACCACGAATCATGACACAAGAATCTAGAAATACAATGTCTTAATATTCATTCCAAATCACTTCAACCCGTTGATCATCTTGACAAAACAGAAAGTGTTTCTAAATTATCTTCCCCTCTTAGGTACCTCCAGGTCAAACCTATTTACATTAAAATCCCCTGAATAAATAGGATAGACCTCCCCAGAAGTTTCAGAAGTCAGTTTCAACCGCCTCGGACAAAAATAGCCATAAATCCCTAAAAATTTGGAACTATCCGCCATGAAAGACGAGCCTAATTTCTGCGAAAAAGGGGTCCAAAAAGACATATTTTTCTCTTCAACGCTGACACCTGGAAAACAAATGAAGGATTTTATTGTATATGGGCATGTTCTATACAAAAACCTCCTTCGGTTTTTCCAAATTTGGCTCCAACTGACCGTAACAGCTCCTGCAAAATCAGGACTGTAACGGAAAAGTGAAAATATGGAAAAAAGGGCCTCGAAGATGGATTTGATTCTCCCTTCTCGTAGTGATGGTGAAAAAATTGAGAGAGTTTTTTGTTATTCAGCCCGTGATGAGAACAAACCTCTCTCGTATTTTGAAAATACATCTTCAGTTTCCCAAAATCCATTTTGAAAGAAGACATACCAAAATAGGCAAAAATGGCGAAAAATGAGGAAAGTGGTTTTTTTTCGGAATGGGTGGTATTCCAAACCCCCCTTGAGGTGGTAAGAGGTTTTAGGGGGGGGTGTGGGTCTGCTAGAATGGGGAGCCGACACCTGTCCGGGGGGTGGTATTGGAAAACAACCATTCTGGACCCCCCCCCTCTCGTTAAGTTTCGGATAGTGAGGGGGGGTCTGGAGTTTTTAATGTCCGTTGATTTAATTGTTTGATTTTCATGTGGGCTTTGATGTAAGCAGGAGTTGGGGGTGGGTAGACTTAGGATAGTGTTTTTTAGTTTTTTATGTTTTTAACTTTTTGCTTTTTAATATTTTTATTATTGTTTTGTTTACGTTTTGTTTTATGTTTTTGTTTAGTTATTTTATGTTTGTTTTTTGTTTATGTTTTTTATTTGTTTTTGTTTGGTTTTTGTTTTAATTGTATATTTATATGTTTTGTTAATACATTTTTTATTATATTTGATTTGTTTTATTCTATATATATATATATATTTTTTTTTTTATTTAATCTAAAAACTAACGTAGTTATTAAACTAACTTAATTATTGATTAATTAATTAATTAATTAATTAATAGTTAGTCTAACCATTTTATTTTAAATTGTCCTATACTAAAATTTATTACTAGCATTGTTAACCTAATGTTTTTAACCTGAGTCTGTTTATTCATGGAGGGGTAAGATTGGCCAGAGGTAGTCAACGGGGCAAAAGGACAAGGGAGTGAGGGCGTAGCGTGGACGAAGGATGCAGCAGGGTGATGGGGGAGCGAGCGAAATGAATGGAGGGGAGAAACGGGATCAACCAAGCTAGACTTCGTCATCACGAGAGAAACTCCAAATCAACAGTCGAAGAATCGAGTTACCTATTATTATAGGTCCCCAACATAGGCTCCACCTGGGGATGGAAACTCTTTCAGGAGGTGTCAAGAAACACTGAACTCTGAACATGCAGACCGGTGCTTTATTCTTTGGGCTGATCCCAAAATCTTATTTTGCAACCTGTACTTGTTTTGATCTTGCAACTGAAACCAAATTAAAATATACACTGTTGAAAAAGAGATGCTCGGAATGCTGAGCTTATTCAAAACTGCTACCTATCCTACCGCAACCATTGCTCAGCTAGGTAGTGGAAAAATGCCAATGCAGCCAATCCAACAGTTGATCTAGTGGCTCTGTTATTTCACTGTCTGTGATGAAACTCAGAAATAAGTCTGTTACTCGTGCTTGAGAGTAATTTCCAACCTGTTTTTCCTTATATAATATTTGATAAACCTGAACAATAGGAAAAACACTGGAAATGGAAAAATATCCTGTATTGAATTTTTTTTCCATATATGTATTTACAGGATCAATATAGATTTGGCCCATCCTTTGATTTTCAAATTCAAACAATTCAACATCAAGACTCAATTTTTCACCTATGCCTTTTGTGTTTTTCAAGACTTCTTTTTATGAATGTGGATGCTCTGATGGTTTCTGAAATGATGCCTCTGTTGCACCAGACAGTGGGGTAAACTGTCCGAACATGTCCATATCATAGCAATGTTTTAATTCATTTGGAGTAAATGGAGCCAGACTTTGAAAACACACATCATCCAGAATATCAGCTATAGGGTCATAAAATGTTTTGGATGGTGGTGGTATTGGCCTTCCTAGTACTTCATGGTTCACACTGTGATTTTCAACTAGAATCCGACCAAGATTCCCTCTCACAATTTGAAAATAAATAGGACACAACGGTAATGAATCACAATGGATCAGCTCATTATCCGTTTCAGGCTCAAGGGCTGCACCTCTGGATTAGTTCCGTGTTTACCTTGTTTTCCTCATTCTTTTTATTCATGACCTGTTTGTAATGTTCCCTTAACAATGAGGAAAAACATAGGGGCAGACATTTTGCATTTCTTGGGAAATTTTCTGCGTCATATTCTTTGCAATCTTGTTGGATACGCAAAATCTGATTGTCATCTGTGCACTGTGATAACTGGGCTTCTTCCTCCCATAAAGATAATACTGGTTTCTTTGAACAATCATCTTCATTCTCAACCATATAGTCACCATACTGAAGATCAGATCTGAGCATATTATCTATACAGGGGGGGTCATCAAACATGCATATCATCTCTAGAGAATTTTCCACCACCACCCGACTTTGAACTTCCTCTTTGGCTGTATTGTGAATTGAGTACATGAAGAAATCCTCCGGTGGTTTAGGATAAAGGGGATGGGATGCTAAGTTTTTGTGGACATTTATTCTTGTTCTTTCCAGAGTCAATGATACATGAGGCTTTTGGAAAGCAATTTCATCATTCCTGTTAATCTTGTGTAGCATTTCATTTACAGTGTTCGTCAGAATATCCAGCTTTACTTCTAAGGATATCGCATGCTCCTTTTTGTTTTGTCTTTTCTTATTGCTTATAGCTTTGCCTTCTTGTTCAGCAAGTTAGCTTCCACATTGACTATGATATTTTTCATTTCTTCTAGGGTTGCAGTGTCTCTTTCTCTTAAATGGAATGTCATTTCTGGATCAAAGGCTTCTGGAAAACACAATTTAGCTAAACCAAGAGGTGGCCTTACATCCATAGGTATTGAATGATACACCTCATTGAACCTGGTTGAGAACTGTTGTACTGTCTCTCCGGAATTTCTTTTCAAGTGATCATATTCCTCTAAGATGAGGAAAATATTCCCCATGATCACCCACCTATCCAAGAAAACTTGCATGAACTGATGAAAATTTCTGATGCTTGCAGCTGGCAGATTTCTAAACCAATTTTTAACTTTACCTTGCAAAGACAGGGCAAACATCCTGATACAAACATCATCATATTCAACCTCATAAAGGTCAAGGAAATCCTCAAGACTTTGGATATGCTTTTCAGTAGTAATATTGGCATTCTCTCCATCAAACCTGGGCATATTATTGATGTAATTGACAGGGAGGTCATGGAGAAAAGGAGGCAAATCTAGAGGCTTGTATCAGTCTAGGAATTTTGCAAGCACAGGAGATGAAGCAAGGGGCTTACAACCATCCATAGGTTTAGCAAGAGTAGGAGATAAAGCAGGAGGCTTATGTCTCACTAGGGTTTCTACAAGTGCATCTGGGATGTGCACAGGTGTATGAGTATGTACATAATCTACAATTGGGGTTATGATCTCTTGAGACTCATCAATTAACAGATGGTCAAAGTAATCTTCAACAATATACTTTTGATCAGGCTTAGAAAAAGACAAGACATAATTGCAGATAAAACCAATGATGTCTTGAATGCAATTTGAGCTTGAGTACCTGGTCTTTCTAGGCTGCTTGGTCATGCTTCAAATTCTTCCTCCAGTGGAGTCTTTGGGTTGGCACTGTCTGGAGCTAATTTGGAGTCGCCAGGTGAATGATCTCAGCCTTCTTGTGTCTGGTCACTATCCACCATCAGTGATCAGATCTGGAGCTTTGAAGTGTACTATTTGGGAATTTCCCTAGTGGAGTCACCATTCTGTTAGCACTCTGTAATTTTCCCAAGGCTGTGATGGCGGTCACAGAGGCAACATCAAAACCACTTCGAGTCTTGGATCTATCCCTCCAAGACTCAGAGAGGGATCTCTCTATTCGCTTTAAATTGGTTTGTATGGAATAGATGTTAGGCTATCTATGAAAGTATGGGGTTGGGGTTTTTTGAAATATTTAGATGAGGGTTTGGTTGACAACAGAGGAAAAGGCCATTGGGCAGAGTGGAGTCAACAAGTTAAAATTGATGAATGAATAAATAACTAAGAACATTGGTAACCAGGCAAGGCAACCATGAAAGTGGATCTCAATATTTTGTAAGATGGAAAAGAAGAATGGGTTAAGAATCATCTCAAATGCAGAGCAACATTCATCTGAATTCTACGTTCAATTTGCAGAAGAAAACATAAACATTGCTTTAAGCCAAATCAGGGTGTACAAGACAAATCCTGATTATATTTTTCTTATAAACAATGATGGAAGAAAACAATATGAGAAAAACATGAAAATGACATTTTACATCAAAAAACTTCACCACGAATCATGACACAAGAATCTAGAAATCCAGTGTCTTAATATTCATTCCAAATCACTTCAACCCGTTGATCATCTTGACAAAACAAAAAGTGTTTCTAAATTATCTTCCCCTCTCTGGTACCTCCAGGTTGAACCTATTTACATTAAAATCCCCTGAATAAATAGGATAGACCTCCCCATAAGTTTCATAAGTCGGTTTCAACCACCTTGGCCAAAAATAGCCATAAATCCCTAAAACTTTGGCACTGTCCGCCATGAAAGACGGGCCTAATTTCTACGAAAAAGGGGTCCGAACATACATATTTTTCTCTTCAACGCTGACACCTGGGAAAAATATGAAGGATTTTATTTTATATGAGCATGTGATGGACAAAAACCTCCTTCGGTTTTTCCAAATTCGCCTCCAGCTGGCCGTAACAGCTCCCGCAAAATCAGGACTATAACGAAAAAGTGAAAATCTGGAAAAAAGAGCCTCGAAGATGGCTTCGATTCTCCCTTCTCGTGGTGCTGGTGCAAAAACAGAGAGAGGTTTTTGTTCTTCATCCCGTGCTAAGAAAAAAATTCTCTTGGATTTTGAAAATATGTCTTCAGTTGCCCAGAATCCATTTTGAAAGAAGACGTACCAAAATAGGCAAAAATGGTGAAAAATGAGGAAAGTGGTTTTTTTCGGAATGGGTGGTATTCCAGACCCCCCTGAGGTGGTAAGAAGTTTTAGGGGGGGGGTCCACTGGAATGGGGAGCCGACACCTGTCCGGGGGGTGGTATTGGAAAACAACCATTCTGGACCCCCCCCCCCTCTCGTTAAGTTTCGGATAGTGAGGGGGGGTTTGGAATTTTTAATGTCCGTTGATTTAATTGTTTGATTTTCATGTGGGCTTTGATGTAAGCGGGAGTTGGGGGTGGGTAGACTTAGGATAGTGTTTTTTAGTTTTTTATGTTTTTAACTTTTTTCTTTTTAATATTTTTATTATTGTTTTGTTTACGTTTTGTTTTATGTTTTTGTTTAGTTATTTTATGTTTGTTTTTTGTTTATGTTTTTTATTTGTATTTGTTTGGTTTTTGTTTTAATTGTATATTTATATGTTTTTTTAATACATTTTTTATTATATTTGATTTGTTTTATTATATATATATTTTTTGTTATATATTTTATTTAATCTAAAAATTAACCTAGTTATTAAACTAACTTAATTATTGATTAATTAATTAATTAGTTAATTAATTAATAGTTAGTCTAACCATTTTATTTTAAATTATCCTATACTAAACTTTATTAGTAGCATTGTTAACCTAATGTTTTTAACCTGATTCTGTTTATTCATGGAGGGGTAAGATTGGCCAGAGGTAGTCAACGGGGCAAAAGGACAAGGGAGTGAGGGAACAACGTGGATGAAGGATGCAGTAGGGTGATGGGGGAGCGAGTGAAATGAATGGAGGGGAGAAATGGGATCAACCGAGCCAGACTTCGTCATCACAAGAGAAACGCCAAATCAACAGTCGAAGAATCAAGTTACCTATGATTATAGGTCCCCAACTTACCTATGATGGCGGAGAGTTCTAGTTAACTCACCAAAAGCTTCTCGTTCTGTCGGCAACTTTCCGTTTTTTGTGTTTTTTTAGGTATCCGCGGGCTGTAGTGGGCCTGCTAGCGGGTACCCGCGGGCTGTAGTGGGCCTGCCAGCGGATG
>ML782126.1:197798-208503 GCA_009831015.1 Picea engelmannii | reverse complement strand
CGGGCTGTAGTGGGCCTGCCAGCGGATGCTTTTTAAAAATGGAGTTTTTAGAAGAGTTGTTCAGCATGGCTTTGGCAATGAAGGGCAATGAGTTGGCCTGATGCCAGGTAAGCATGTGTGGTGCAATTTAGGGTTATAACAGACTCTATCCCCCATGAAGCCTAATGTTAACATTAATTCTTGTTAAGAGGGGTGGGTTGTTTTCTCTCCTTTGAGCCCGTAGCCCGAGTTGCAAAGAAGTAGGCCTAAAATTCCAACAAAGGCATTTTTTCTAAGGATGCAACCATGAGCACACCGTGCAGTGCATAAAATCTCAATTTCGGGCTCAAAATGTTAGCAGATGCATGACCCAATGTCCGACGGCGAGGATCGATTGATGGAGCAAATAGTCGGTTGGTGGATATTTGAGGTCGACAAAATTATTCCATGTTTAGCATAGGAAGCGGGCCTGCAATATCGTCGAAATGATCCAGACTGTCCATCCCTGAGGAGAATGTGGAACACGATCGAGCTCTATCGTAGCTTCACCCATCGCAACCTTGAAGCACTTTTTATCTACAGCTGGGATCCCTGAAACACGAAGTGTCGAAGGCATCCAGGATTCAGGCCCACAATATCGACGAATAAGTTCTGGGCCGTCCGATCAAGGAGGGACACGTGGTGCACAATTGGGCTCTATCGCCACTTCGCCTATCGTGACTTTGAAGAACAGGAATTATCCTCCTCCTAACTGCGATACACAAGATGTGAAGGCATCCATGATTCGGGCCCACAGTATCGACGAATAAGTTCTGGGCCGTCCGATCAAGGAGGGACATGTGGTGCACGATTGGGATCTATCTCCACTTTGCTTATCATGACTTTGAAGAACATGAATCAACCTCCTCCTAGCTGCGATACGCAAGATGCGAAGGCATCCAAGATTCGGGCCCACAGTATCGACAAATAAGTTCTGGGCCATTTGATTAAGGAGGGACACATGGTGTGTGATTAGGATCTATCGCCTCTTCGCCTATCGTGACTTTGAAGAACATGAATCAGCCTCCTCCCAGTCATGAAACACGAAGTGTCGAAGGCGCCTCTGGGTGTGGGCCCATGGTCATAGCACTGGGTCATATGGAAAAGGGACAAAGCAGATGAAGGGATGTGGAGCCAATGTGTTCAAGGAAAAATGATTTTGGTCGTCAGTTTTAAAGCCGATCCAACCGTTGATCCTGGAAGGCTGTTTCGCGAGATTGGGCACCAGGAAATTTGAAGGCAGGGGAAGTAGAAATCCCCGAAAGAAGAAATGCCAAAGTTCCCTTGGAGAGAGGCACCAGGTCATGGCCCTGGGTTAAATTGAGGGCGGTGCCAAAAGAAAGGGAGTCTAGCCTCCGAGCCTTAGAGAGCAAGAACGTGGTCTTCTCTTGAGGGTATCGTCTCAGCCACTCCCTGGGGAATCAGTTAATGAAAATTGAGCAGGTAGGTGAAACCTCAGCTCGATCCATAAATGGAAGGTATGGGAGGCCTGGAGCAATCAGCCCGTGGTACCCTTGTGTGCAGGTCCCCCCCCTGCAAGAGCCATGCTGAGTTAAGGTGGTGTCTGACGAAGGATTTTTGTCTAGGTTTGACTAAAAAAACGCCATGCCTTGGAGGTTCGAGCATGCCTCTGTTGGGAAAACTTTTCTGAGTATATATACTTGGTTTTTCTATTTTTGTAAGCATCAATGGTAGAGCAAAGCTCCCGATTATAAAGTTTTAATAGATGCTCTAGTTCTCTTGTTATGTATCTGTATGTGAAATTTCTTGTTTTATAATAGACAACTTTCTTAGCCCATCTAGTTTCATCTCATATTGAGAGAGTTCATGATCGACTGATTCGCGTGGATTATTGTGACTGTGTTAAGATAAAGGATTTATTGTAACACCGTTATATTCTCTAGTGTTGCCTACATTTGAGCATAAGAAGTTCTCACGTTCAAGTTTTTCTTCTACAGGTTGTCAGAAGCTCGATGCCTACAACATCCCTCATCTTTTCCTCACATAAGTCTTCCTCCTATTCACCCTTACTACAACTCACTGTCTGAATTTTAACTAAGACCTCACCTACCTATGCATGTCCAGCCTAGTTTCAGAGTTATAATGATATTGTTCCGAGATTTTTTCCACTTGATCACCCTCTATAAACAAATCGTGACATAAACTAATGGGCATCGGGTTCTTCTCCTGCTGCAATCCAGGAGTGACTTCCAATGCCAACAAAGAGGAAAGAGGGAAAAACTCATGGTAAACCCCACGCCCCCCCCAAAAAAAAGAGGAAAAAAAAAGGCCGAGTGGCCAAAAGTGACCTACTTAGTTGTCTCCACCACTCCAAGCATAACTTTCAGTTTTGGAAATTTCTTTTCAGTGAAGGAATTGGTGAATATGTCTGCAACTTCAAAGTGTGAATTTTGGATTTGAACCAAGTGACATATAGAAATTTATGGGCAGAAAATTTTCTATGGAAGCCAGGGCTTGACAAGCCCCAAAAAATTGTGATCTAGTCTTTCTTGTATCCGCAGGATCACTGACTAGTTCACCCGCATCTTGCAAGGTTTTCTCTACCCAAGTTGGAAACTGAGTTGGAGAAGCCATGAAATACTCCTCATCCTCTATATCAGACCTAAAAGGATGCTCTGATGGCTGTTCTGAAGTGCTCAAATAATTTTCTGACTCCTCCTCATCAGTGACAACAAGAGGTTCCTCGACAGGGTCTTCTGAAAAATCATGCAATGATTCTTCTTCAAAATTCACACTTCGAGCTAGAATGAACTTTTCAGTGTGAGAGTCTAGCAATATATATTCTTTGACACCTTCAGGATATCCAACAAATATTCATTCAACACTTTGAGGCTCCAAATCTTTCCTCTTATCTGTCGGAATGTGAGCCCATGCTCATGAACCAAAAATACGAAAGTGCGACACTTTCGATTTCTTACCGGTCCAACATTCAAAAGGAGTGGCACCTTTGAGTGATGTGTGAGGAATTCAGTTCTGAATTTATGCTGCACAATTAATAGCTTCATCCCATAGCTTGGGAGCTAATGATTTCGACTGTAGCATACAATTTGCCATCTCTTTTAAGGATCGATTTTTCCTCTCTGCAACACTGTTATGTTGTGGTGTATATGGCACTGTGTATTGTAGTTGTATACTGATTGAAGGATACAGGAATGGGCCCGTAATGTCAATGTGAATCAGCCCAAGTGGTGAAGAATCTCTCTATGCCTTCCCTTTTTCAAACTTTTTCTCTGGATGCTTGCCAAGAATGCATCCTTGACATACATTGCTTGTGAATTTAATAGCTGACAATCCTTCTACCATGTTTTCCTTGCTGAGCTGATGCAAGTACTTATAGTTTAGATGGCCAAATATTTCATTCCATAACCTATTGATATCATTATATTGTGATAGAAATACAATGCTAATAGATTTAGGAACAAAGTGGGAGAAGAAATACAAACGAGAACCGTGATCTGCAATTCCATGTGCAAGCTGTGAGCCTGTGGAAATGTCTGTAATCACTGCGGAGTCCGGAGTGAATTCCACCTTCCTTCCAGAGCCAGAATGAGTGATCTGATATATCGAGAGAAGATTTGCAGACAGAAAGAGAACATGAAGAACATTTTTGAAGCAGCCCCATTCAATATCAACAATTCCTTCTCCTCACACCTTTGCGGGTGTGGCATCTCCCAAGTAAATTGGGGATTTGGTGCTTTCTTCGATGGAGGAAAATTCATCTTTTGATGCAGCCATATGGTTCGATGCACCTGAATCAAGGATCCAAGATGATGGAGTGGATGTGACATCCATTAAAGCATGAACATCTCATGCTCTCCCTCCCGTTCTGTTATTATCTTTCTTCTTTGCATTTTTGGGCACCATGAGATTGTGCTGTTGCAATTGCTTAGCCATCTCATCGATAGTCTTCCTCATGCAATTTTATTCGGGATGAAAACCTTTGGAGAAGTAGCTGAAAAGTGTTCTTTCCTTCTTCTTCTTCTTACCCTTAGGCTTAGAAGAGTTCTATGAAGATTGTGCAAATCTCTCCTTCTTCGATTCAGGAAATTTACCTGTTCCTTTTTCCTTGTCTTTTCTACTTCTCTTTGGAGCATCAGTAGCCGCAAGTGCTTGGTTCTTGGAATGCTTGATGGAACCTATTTGGAATAACTTATCTTGATATTGATTCAATGCTGCAATGAAATCATTCAATGGAGGCATTTTTCATTTTTCCTGAGTCAATTCAAATGCTTGAAAAGACGACACAAATACGGAATATTCAGGGCCTAGTTTCGAGAGAATTGAAAGGATGAGTTGTTCTTTCCCTTTTGTGACTCCACATGCATTAAGTTCAATGAGGAGGGATTTGAACTTGGTGAAGAATTCTTGTAGGTTGCTGAAATGAATTGGACTTAGGGATATGAGTTCATTCTCTAGTTGATGCACTCTCATTGCATCCTGCTTGCCGAATAGTCCTTCCAATGTGGTCCAAACCACATCGGGAGTAGTGGCTCCACTGACATGAAAGAGGAGATATATGGAAACTTATAGGCATATCAGCCCAATTTCTTCATCTAATTTATTGAAATACTTTATATTCTCCACTGTAGCAATTGGTTCTTTCTCCGTTCCCATTGTTACCCGGTAAAGCCCTTTGCTTCGGAGGAGCAGAGAGATCTCTGTCTTCCATTCGAAGTAATTGAAAGGATTTAGAATGAGTTTTGTGGGCTGAGAGATATGATCCATTGCTTCTTTCTGCACCTCTTGATGATCTATACCTACAAATAAAACCGTGTACAATCCACTAGATTCAATCTAGCTCTGATACCATGTAGAATTCCTGTAGAAACCCCGATAGATCTAGAATTCTAGTTAAATTGAACACAAACAATTTGCTGATATTCAAGAGATGAGAGAAAGTTTTTGCTCCATAAATAAGAGAATTATATTAATAAAAAATGAATATACATGAGCAACCATCCTCAAAAATAATAGAGGAGGTGAATATATAGAATTTCCAACATAGAAATTCTAGTCAAAAAAAGCTAGAAATAGCTAAAATAGGTGTCATAAGCTAAGGGAGACCACATAGTTCGACCTAGACCACTAAAGATACATTTCACACACTCATTAATGTCCAAAAGAGTTAAGTGATGCATATTATCTCACTTAATCTCACTTAACTGACAAGAGAAGCAGTTCCAACTCACTTAACTGGCCCGAAATAGTAGTTACTAATAATAGTAACAACAAAAATCATTAATTAAGGAATAAATCTCTCACTCAAAGAGGAGGTGCACATTCCACAATAATAGATGAGTTTTTCATGGGGGATTTGGAATGAATCAAGGATAAATCAAGAATAAATCAAGAAAAATCAAGAAAATCAAGAACCAGGAGTTGAGTCTTGATCTAAAATTAGTAGTTTTCCCTAAAATCTAGGGATGATGCACCCTTCTTCTCTATGTGGCCAAATTAGGTGAAATAAAGTGTAAATGAATGTATTAACCAAGATCTAGGAGTCTAATCTTGGTATAAACTAATGTAAGTTAGAATTATGCTCCAACAAATCGCTCCCTGGTTACAAGTCTCTGTCGATCCAAAGGAGGTTAACATAGAATTTCTCTACGAAGGACATCTATGGAGGACTTCCAAAGAAAACATTGTGCAAGGGGTCCGTGCCAAATCCTCCACAATGGAGTATTTTTGGGAATCCCTTGTGTTCAGATTATGAGAAGCCTTGTTAAACACACCTTTTGGGATGTGAGTCATCGTTTCTCCCACCATCTTCTCAATCTGGAGAGGAGTTGGTGGGTTCGTGGCTTATTTTACCTTTTCGACAGATTCTGGCATTTTGTAATCTTGGGCCCTAGTCACTATATTAGCCTCATCTTTCATCATGTAAACATTCGCGATCGGATTATTACTGGTAGTCGCGAGGGTCCCTGACTACCCCCTTCCACGCTTGAGGATGATGAAGCTTGAGACATGTTTTTCCCATGTGGAAATGGGTTTGTCAACATAACAAGCTATTGCTGCGCCAATAGATTTTGAGCTTATGCAAGTCAAGGGCACAGATGAGTTGGGTGATCCTCCATGCAAAGATTACATAGATACTTCAACTTCCTCTTATTCATTTTTCCCCCGCCAACTTTGTTAGTAGCCTTTTTGTCCCCTTTACCCTTCTTGTTCTGTTTTTTCTTCTTTCCTTCAAGTTCTTGGTTGGCCTTCGGGTTCGTTGATTGCACACTATGTATGTCCGACATTTGGGTAGGGGGAACAGCTGGACCTGAGGTCTGGTTGGCCACATTCTATTGTTTTGACAATTATTGCAATTAATTTGATAACATATCAGTGGACTTTCCTTGTGTTGAGCCCACAATACCATCGACATGGGGTCCATATTTGTTTTTTTCCTTGTCGAGAATAGACCATGGCACATCTGGAAAAATATCATAGAGCATGTCGGGCTGAGAGTAGATCAATTCAAGCTGTTGTGATCTCATTATCACCTCCTCCTCTGAAAACACTCTAGAAGTCGCTACGTCCTTGGATATGAAAGGCACCAAAGACTTTAGGAACCGCTCCAGCAAGAAATATGGAGGGACTTGGACCTTAATCAAGCTCTTTTGATGTCACCATTCTCGGATATGATTGGAAATATGGTCGGCCTTGGTTTTCTCAAAGTTGGTTAGCAATTCGGTGCCGACATCGTATCTCACCGGTAACTAGAAATGGTTCAAGAATACCATTGCCAAGTCATTGAAGTAAGAATACCTCGATCGATCGAGCTCAATATACCATTTCGTGGCACCCCCTATAAGAGTGCGTTGAAAAAGTCACAACTAGATGGAGTTGTCTCGCAGTGAGTTTGATGAGCACCATAAGTGAAAGGTTGTCACGTGATCACCTGGTTCTTTGCCAAGATTGCCTTCAAATTTTAGAATATATGAGGGAAAATTAGTCGGCATGTGGGGCCAACGTGGATCGTGACAAATTGGGTCGTTGAGTAATATCGACAAGTATGGAAAATGTAGCGTTGCCAGAAACGATAGTTTAGGTTGAGTACTATGTACAGGAAAATAGGGTCCTGGTGTTTGACTGGCACCAGGTTTCCAGAAAAATTTGGAATGCTAGCTAGGGTTCTGGTAAAAACCATGGCCTTGACCATCATATGGAAACTGTGTTTGTTGGGATATCATCAACTGAATCCTGTAATTGGACGACATAGCCTGCACGAGGATTTTTCCCTACATTTTGTTCCAAGGATTTTGGAAGGGGATGCCCCTAGCCAATATGACATGCATGGGTACAAAGCCTTGCCCGAGGTTCCATTGAGCATGGAAGGGCTTGCTCCTGACCGACATCCCTTGTGAGGGAATTGATCCCTGCCAAGGATTCCAATGACCATGAGTGGATAAAACTCCAGTCATTTCTCTTTGTGTAGGAATAGTACCATGCACGAGGTTTTGTTGTCCAAAACTGGGGTTTCCCCCAGCTGAGACAACAACCGAAGAAAAAACATTGTTCCTAAATGCGTTGAACAAATAAAAAAAACATAGATCCCACCAATGTTGTGTAAGACGAAGGTCCTAAAATTCCTACTCCAAACAAGTTGTAATTAACATTTGGCCTGATTGGTTGCTGGAAAGCACTACCGAGTGAGGGGGATGGAGGAGGTATATGACCTCCACCATAAGGGATAGAATTGAAGGGTATTGAAGCACCCCCGACAGACCCTTTCATGAGAGCATTTGAGCTCCCTGCCCCTAGACCCATGGTTTGTAAGGTGGAGTAGGTAAGAACTGAGTTCGAATTAAAGCCAGACATACCATATGAGAATGGAGGGCCTGTCACACTCTGAGTAAACAAAGTAGTGGTCGTTGTTGATGAAGGTATCATACCACTAGCTGAAGTAGAGGGAGTCGAGACCACTGCGGTCTGGACTGGAAAAGGTGGGAGAGGAGGCAAGATTCCCCCTACGGTTGTAGCTGAAATGGGAGTATGAGGAATCCCAAAAGAAGTAGCATCATTTGCTTCTATTTTTTCTTGTAAAACTAACTGACACTCGAAAGGTGTCACTTGAGGAGGGACAACTTGTATCAATATTGGCGCCAACAAGTCAGTGATCGGAGGGTTGGTTGGCCTAAGAGCTTCTACCTCAAGGTCAGAAATGGTAGGTTCCTCTAGAGTCAAATAGTATCCTCGTGGAGCGGGATCAGGCACAGTTTCCTACAGCCTGGTCACTTCGAACAACCCTTGTTAGTCAAGTCTTCACTGTAACGATGGAGGAGGTGGCTCCAATGGAACTGGCGACAGGCCTTGAAGCCTTTGCAACCGACAGAGTTGTTGATATTCCACCTTGTGAAATGATGAACTGACAAAGTAAGGATTAAATAGCGTTTAAACACCAAACACACACTAAAACTTTCCTAAAAGAAAAATCAAGCAGTCGACTATCTAGTAGAAATGACAGTTACACCAATAAACACTAGAGAAACCAACTGGTCTAAGTGCAACTCAAACACAGAAGCATCCTCCAGGTATACTCTACGAAGAATGATTCGACGTTTTCCCCAGGTACCACAGTATACCCTCGCAATCACCTGTGTGAGTCTCTAGAATATGGGCAACTAATTTGCTAGCTCGCAGTCAGTCACTAGGTGGGTACAATCGACAGTCGGGAGGATCACAATGAGAAAGAAAAAAAAGTCTGAAACCTATCAAGGGCATCGAGAGAAAATGGTCCGGAATACAATAGAGGATCTCGAATGGATTCAAGGTCCACGAAGCTCTATAGGAAAATGAAGTCGGTAGTACTCCCAAGATAGATCCTCAATATGCATTCCCCACTATGTTCAGTCTGACTTTGGAGGGGTTATCTCCGCTGCATTTTCTCACACGACCTTGTGTTTATCCCATGTGTTAGAGGGGGCCCCCGGATAAATTTTACAACACTAGAATTAAGCACTCCCTAACTGTTGGGCCTTGACCAAGTTTTGAGGATCCTTGGTCATGTTTGACCTACTTTTGGGACTTCAACAAGCTGTCGAAGGTGGAGCGCAGGTCGAAGCAAAGATAGCTGGATCTCGACCCCCTTTTAGGGTTTTTTTGGATTTGGGATAATGTAACAAGTATGGGGATTTCGGCCCATGGGTTTACCGATGCGTAGGCCTATTTTGTAATGTATAAATAGAAGTCTAGGTGATATAAGAAGAAGCCAGTGTGCTAAGTGCGAGTGACTAGTCAGCGGTAAGTTGTGCTAAGTGCGAGTGACTAGTCAGTGGTAAGTTGTGCTAAGTGCAGGTGATGAGTATAAGTGCTTTGTGCATACTATGTGGAACTTGCAAGGCTGAGTGCAAGTGACTGTAAAAGGATGTGTAAGGCTCTGTGCCTAGATCTACTCAGGGATGAAAGATCTAGTGGAGTGCACACAAATCTCCTGTCCTATGTGGAGTAGGATTTTGTGGCTCTGTGCATGTAGAAGATTGAGAGAATATAGCAAAGAAGGAAAAGAGTTGGTGGACGTATCCCCAGGGTGGGGGTGAACCACATATATCCTGTGTTGTGAATGATTTGTGATTCATGGTTGCTCTCTTTTTTATTTGCTTGAATGCTTAGTGCACTGTTAGATGATAGATGAATCTAATATGGTAGCTTAGTGCTGAACAATGAGAGTGAATGCTAGATCTGACCTATGTGAATGCGCTTAGTGCTTGAATCTGCTAGATCTGATCTGTTTTGTTATGCTAAGTGCTTCTAGATGCTAGATCTGGTTGAATACTGTGATGCTCTATAAGTAGGGTTTTATTTGCGAAGTAGACACTGGTTAAATATTGATGAACTATATTGCTAAGTGCTTTGTTAAGGTGTTACAATCATAGATCTATGTCCTAGCTAAGGTTGCAGACATATGAGTCCTACAACCACCCATGCCTCTACCTCAGGTGAGACTTCATCTACTTTGCAGGTGTTGCCGAAAGGGCCAGTAGTTAGGGTTTTGTTGGCGTGCTATTTAGCATTGAACCCTAGTTCTGCCCCTGTGCCAACAAATGGTTCCGATGCTAGGACCTGAAACTGTGATTGTTGGGAACTGAAGAAAAGAAAGCTTTGTGCGTAGATTAGGACCTGACACTATGATTGATGGGAACTGCTTTGTGCATAGATCTAGACCTGAAACTGTGATTGATGGGAACTGAAGAAAAGAGAGCTTTGTGCATAGATCTAGACCTAAAAGTGTGATTGCTAGGAACTAAAGAAGAAGAAGCTTTGTGCGAAGATCTGATTTAAAAATGTGAAAGATCTATGCATAGATCTGTTTCCCTAGTGCACAGTATTCTACTTAAGCTTTGTGCCAAGAAGAAGGGTCAGATTTGAAGAAAAGAGGTAAAATATGAAATCTTTGTGCTCTGTTAAAGGTAAAAGTGTGAATTTTTTATTAAAGAGGTAAGATGTGTAAGCTTTGTGCTTTGTTAGAAGTGAGATAGGTGGAAATTTTTGTTTCTAAAGTATGGATCTAGGTATGTTTGATAAATTTTGTCCTAGCTTGAACAATAGGGCACAACTATATGAAAGAAGGTTTGATTTGAGTAGATCTGATAGAAATAATGAAAGATATGTTATTCCTATGCATAGAAAGGATGTTTGGACTAACAAATGGATACATGATCCTAGAAATATTTTTTTG
>ML782126.1:171159-185382 GCA_009831015.1 Picea engelmannii | reverse complement strand
CTTCTTCATCCGGTGAAATGTTACCACGTTTGAGGTTTGGGCGAAGATAATTCATCCAACGAAGCCTGCAACTCTTTCCACAACGCTTTAGACCTGTATGCAGTCATGTTGTTATTTCAATGGTCAGTGATCATCAAGTATCAGCAATACATTCACTATATATATATTGTTATAATAGTTCGGAGATAAAGATTTATTTGATTAGATTTACACTAATAGATACTATAAAATGCAGAATTGTTACCTGCATTTTTGGCTAGAGTAGGCCAGCGTCCTTCACCATGAGCTTGTATAAATTGGGTCAAGCGAAGATCTTCGTCCTGTGTCCAAGGGCCTTTATTTAGTCCATCTTTTGCGTTATAGCATGGCTTGCGTCCCATTATGGCCAAGCTCGAACCAGGTGTGCTAAGATATATCTAATTCTGCTAATTCCCGCATGTAAATTTATATTAGAAGATGGAACGGAAATAAAGAAACAGTTAAATGATATTAATGTTCTGTGCGATCAATGAGCGCTCTAAACGTACAACTACCATAAAATAATGATTTTCCACTAAACCTAATACAGGACAATCGAAATGGGATCCAATGTTTAGTATGAGAAATATTGATCCAATTATAAACAATATCAGCTCGTGTATCTCGTTTGGATCATAAACTTAGGACGTGACAGAATATGAATAGATCTATAAACCACATTCTACCAGCCAGTCTTAATCCACTTATTGGCCAACTAGCATAGATCGGAAATCATTGACTTGTTGGCCAACAATCATAAATCGAAAATCATTGAAGAGATTATGTGGAGCAGTAGCATGAAAAGTATATTATGTGGAGCAGTAGCATGGCATTTTCCTACTCGAAGAAAACTCGCTCCAGTCATCCAAGCATACGAATCACTGTACGCAGTCGCACGGAAAACAAGCTGCACGTGTACAAGGGCTCAATTTTTCACGTTAACTGTACAAAGTGCCAAGGAGAGCAGCCATCCCAACAGCAAACAAATGATTTTCAACAAATGTTCATTTCCAACCTTCTGGTCGTTTATCTTTGTCTTAGTGTCAAAGAAAGGAAGGAAGAAGAGTAGTTGTGACGAGTTGAAGAAAAACGATCTCTAATTTTGAGAAAGCAATATTCTATAATCATATCGCGATAATGATTATGAGAAAGCAATATTGTCAAATCATATCGCCATTTGTTACCCTGTACATTATTAATTATCACAAGAATTTGGCAAACATTGTTCTTTTTATGATTAATTTAAATCATAAACGAATTATATGCTGAGATCATAAATGAATTATATGTTGAGGACGAGTTAAAGAAGTTAAAATCTGGATAGTACTATGCATTGGATGTCTTGTCTTTGGGACATGATTGGATTGCTATAATTACAATAAAGAAGAATGTAAGGACGTGAAGGGAAGAAGAGAAAACGCACTATTCGTTGTCATGAATATGTTCATTAGCATTTGATTTTGGACGACTTTAATCTCACCTACAGAACCGATAATGCCTTTAGTTTAAGTAAAACTTCGTGGAAAGAGCTGTAAAAGTTCAATCTCAACTACAGAACCGAGAATGCCTTTTGTTGAAGTGTGACCTAAAGATGATAGATTAAACTTTGTGTAAAGAGCTGTAAAAGTTCAACTAAAGATCCTGCAATGCCTTTACTTCAGTAAAACTTTGGGGAAAGAATTGTAAAAGTTCCTGCATTGCGTTTACTTTAGTAAAACTTTGGGGGAAAGAGTTGTAAAAGTTCAACCATGGAGTAACCAGCTCTTTATTGCAATAATGACCAGCAGTTGCTATTTTAGCTTTTGCCACCTTTCCCTTTTGCTATTTTAGCTTTTGCCACCTTTCCCTTTTGCGGGTCTTCCTTGTCCTTCACATGCCCCTCATGGACACTCGTAGGCTTCTTTGCAAATATAACACGGGGTCTCTCTTTTTCTTCAACGATTTGATGCAAAAATAAACATATGTTTTAGGATTTCCTAGGTACTTTCCCTTTTTCAAATTAGAAAATATTTAACGATACCAATGCACAAAGGATTGGTAATAGCTTTTTCTATGACTAAGGATTCTATTAAGAACATACATCAAAGGGTTTTTTTTATTATATCATGAGCCAAATAGGGGATGTAACCTTTATAAATTTATGGTATAAGGATCGAGATCAATTGATTCTTTAGGGTTGGTAGGAGATCATTGAATGTGATTTTTTTATAAATCATCTCAATAAGTGTCATATCAAGTTGATAAGTGTCATATCAAGTTGAGGGACGAGCCTCACCATTAAGACCCTTACATCAAAGGGATTTCTTTATCATGAGCTAAATCAAGGGGTTTCTTTATCATGAGCTAAATCAAGTTGAGAGATGAGATTGTCCATTAGGGTTACCCCATCAAAGGGGTTTCTTTATCATGAGCTAAATAGGGATGCAACCTCTACAAATTTATGCTATCAAGGATGGAGATTAGTTGATTATTCAGGGAGATCAAGTCAATGAATGGAATATTTTTATACATTATCTTAATAAGCGTCATATCAAATTGAGAGATGTTTCTGACACTTTGGCTTGGGATAAGAATGAGTTTGTGGGTGAATATACAACAAAACTTGGATATAAAGTTATGTTTGCATTAGTAAACAATGACTGTTGTTGGTGGTGGACATAGATTTGGAAGATAAAAGAACCTAGGGAAACTAGAATCTTTCTTTAGCTTACTCTTATGAATAGAGTATTTACTTGGGAGATGCTCCATAAAAGAAATGGATAAGGTTCGAAGATTTGCATGCTATGTAGAAATGATAGTGAGACAACTATTAATTTATTTATTCATTGTCCCATTCAAAGGATTTGTGAAAGGAGATTGGAAAAATAATAGGTATGGTAAATGTGTGGCAAGGAATTTCAATAAAATAAAACCTAGAATTTTGGTTTGAGAAAAGAGAATTAAGAAATTTGAGATGTGTTCCATGTTTAGTTCTGTGGGATATTTGGCTAGCCCAAAATTTGATGATCTTTGAGGAAAATATTTTTTCCACCTTGTCAAGTATGTTCAAATCAATGCTTTGGCTTAGAGATTATTTTATAACAAGTAGAGATCATACCCAAGAAATTTACTGAGATTTTAATATACAAATCATTGGCTTAGGGATTTTTTGATGGTGTAACATCCCCATTTTTAATCCCTGGATTAGTGATATGTAATGTGAATATGATGTATGTCCATGGGCCCGAGTATGTAATCTGTAAACATTGTATATGAAAAATAATATAATAAATGTATCATCAATTGCAGATGGACATGGACGGAGTAATGGGGACTAAGTTTCCACAAGTGATCCAGGAGGATCTTGGTGGCCACCCACCTTTTCCAATTGGATCAAAACATTTTTTTGGCAACTTACTATTTTTAGCAGTTTTTCGGTTCCGAGACTTCCGGGCCATTTTGAGGGCCCAAACATTGTTTTTTCATGATCGAGCACCTCATTGGCAGGTAAAGGCTCTGATTGATCCCCATAAATGAAGTTCCTCTTCAATACCTTTCCAACAAGTTATTGTGTTCCCTAAACGAAGATCGTATGCAAAAGTTACGACCCTAGGAAGTTGATGTACTAACTTACCCCAACAGGGCCCACGTGACTTTTGGGTGCTTCATCTCTTAGGGTTAGGTTTTTGGATGTCTAGGGTTTCAGAATTCATGTTTATTGTAAAAATTCCTTCAAAGCGTCCTTGTACTCATCTTCTTGTGAATGAGCGTAGTCATCACATCTCTTCTCAGAGATAAGTTGCCACCATTCTAGCAAACTTTTTTTCAATCTGCATTTTACAGTTTTCAACATATTTCTTATTTATTAGAAGTCAAGTTTTATTGTATCTTTGTTATTGTTCACAATGTGTCTCTGTTAATATAATCAATTTGTGGTTCCATTTTGTTCCATTCATAAATCTGGATCAATGGTATCATAGTAGTCTGCTCCTTGTCGTTTTTTTAATGATGTCCCAGATATAGTTAGGGTATAGAGAGTTGGGTCTCGAGCTTGTTTCTCTTGAGGAAAATTGCTCTTTCACACCCAAGAAACTGTCCATGGCGGGCGAAAAGAAAGACGTCAGGACATGAGATCCTTTCAAAATGTTGCTCGAGGAAGCCCTTGAGTGATAGAGGAACGAGATGATGGACAACTTTGCACAAATCCTTCGACGACGGTCGACAAGCGACGCATCCACCTCAAGCGGAGATGTCACCCCCTTCAAGGTACAAATAAATTTTGATATTCCTATATTTGAAGGGAAAATAGATGCAAATGTTGTAGATAAATGGTTAAACCTTCTAGAAGGGTATTTTTCTATCCACAACTTTTCTGATAGGGAAAATATTACATTTGTGCTCCTCAAGGCCATCCCCCATGTCAAAGATTGGTGGGATACCTTTTTTGAGAAAAAATAAATAGAAGCATCCACATTATTTGCAATTGTACCCACTTGGGGTTCCTTCAGGGATGTTATTAAAGAACAATACTACCCCATTGGAAGTTATGACGACTTGTATACAAGATGAACCACACTGCGGTAAGAAAGAGACCAAACAATGCCAGAGTTCACCAATGTCTTCCATATCTTGTGCACCAAGCTGGGTATCAAATATTCTTAGCGAAATTTGGTGCTCAAGTACTGTGGCGGTATGCATAGATACATCTAGACATAAATGGAATTTTTGGAAATCTCATCCTTGGGCATGACCTATCGATATGCTGTCAAAATCGAGCATAAGCTTAAACAAAAGACGTGGTAGTTTGGGTTTGGGAACCCCTCACAGCAGAAGCAGGGCAAGGGAATCCCCAACCCACAGAACAAAGGATAGATCAAACATGGGAAACGTCAGGACAATGAGTCCAAGACACAAGAAAAGAAGGACAATGAGAAGATGAAGAAAGATACCAAGAAGTGGTGTGACTTCCATAAGAGCCCTTGACACAACATTGTTGATTGTCGCTCAAAGAAATCATTCGTGGCTGAGGTAAAATCCTATGAATCACATGCAGGTTCCAACTCCGAGTCAGAATTAGAAAATGGGAGACAGATGATTGACACAGAACCCAGTGCCACTGTTGCTACCACCAATATCCAATCCAGTGAACTTGATGAGCTAGAGGAAGGCGAGCACCTCTTTCATTCACAGATGTGGGTGAAAGGAACTCCACTTTACTTCATCATTGATAGCAGTAGCTAGAAGAACCTCATCTCAGCAAAGGTTGTCAAGTGGCTAGCCATATCGACAACACTGCACCAACATCCCTACACCATCGGATGGCTCTGTTACAGAAACAATCTTCGCGTTAGCCAACAATGTCATCTTTCGTACAACATCAAGCCATTCAAAGATGAGGTATTATGTTAAGCCCTAATTCATGGAACATTACCGCTTAATTGGATAATATTACATTAGTATTTTTATTTTATTTATGTCGACTTGGGTCCATTAGTTGTAATTGTACCTCCTAGTCTCCTATATATCCCAAGGAGACCTTTTTCATTTAGAATCATCTTGTAATTGTGAATTCATATGATGTATAAGGAGGTTTCCCCCTCGAAGAGGATTATTATCTGAATTTATCTCTTTTTTAAGGCATTGATTACTTATTATGAGGTTTTTATGCTATTTTGATATTTGGTTCTTAACATTTGGTATCAGAGCTAGACAATCCTCAGGACTGGCTTCTTCAAAACAAGTCTTCTTGGAATTTTTGCTACAATTAATTTTTTTTTTATTTTTTTTTTCTGAAAGTTTTTAGGATATGTAATTTCTATGGTGTATAAGAGAAATATAGAGATAACTTGGGTCCAAATTTTAGATCTTGGTTCGTTATATTTTTGGTGATACATTCTGTTCAAGTTAGGGTTTTTGACTAGTCTTGAAACTAGTCTGAAACAAGTCTTCTTGGAATTTGCGCTCCTAATTGTTTTCGGCTTAGTTTCAAGTTCTGAAATTTTTGTAGTATGAAGGAAGAATAATGAAGTATCTTGTGTACAAATTTAATCCCTTGATTCATTGTACTATGAAATTTATTCCCTAAGGAAATTAGGGTTTTTGGCTTGTCCAGATTTCAGTCTAAAACAAGTGTTCTTGGGAGAACTGTTATATATGAAACTACAGACCTTTCAATTGAGTGCAACATGTTCCATTGGTTAGGGTATGTATTGAAGTTGTTTTGGTACGAATTTCAAGTTCTAAAGTGAAGACAGTGACACGTGGTAGTCCGTACAAGTTCACTCTCCTAAAAGGGAAATAAATCAACATATCTTGGGAAATTTATCATAAAATTCTATTAGAGAATACAATCTTGGTCTAACCTATGGGATTGGAAAGATGACACATCAGGATACCTCGGGTAGAAATTTTAGACTCATAAGGGCTGAAATTGTAGAGCTACAACAAAAGAAAGTTCAGTTAGCAGAACATTCTCCAAATCAGGGTTTTAAAAGTTGTGTTTTGTTTTTGGACATTTGCATATCTTTTGACTAGAAGATCCAATTGTGGTGATTCAAAAAGTGGAATAAAGTGGCATAAAAGGAGTATCACATAAATTTGGGAGAATCTTAGGGATTTTAAAGTACATATGTATTCCAATGTCTTCAAACGTAGGATATTTCGTTACTTGTCAAGCTACAACCTGGGGACTGTGTGGTTCTTCCACGTACCTAGAGTATATTGGAAGGCCCGTTTCGAACGATTGTGCATTAGACATCACTATTATGGATTTGAACTCCCACGTACCTGGTGTATATTGGGAGACTCCTTATAACCTTGAAACCAAGCAAGTAAACCATTTGGTCGTCTTTTTTCTATAGTACACAAAGAACAACACTCGAGGAGATCACTATCTAGTACCTGGGTAGTCAAATAGTATGACTAAGGGCATGATCAAGCCTCCTTAATTAGTTCTCTAAGATATTGGGCTGAGTACTATTATTGTACCCTGCATGTATATCAAAGATCTATAGCACCTGACACTCTCTTTTCTATGAGGAACTCTACCTAATCCAATTGGGAATTCCTACCTTGCAGTGATACTTGGCCAACATGCCACCAAAAAAGGGAACTTCTACACCAAATAATCCCCTATATAGTCCTACTTGGACTCTTGATGAAGGTGAAGAAATTCTCAAGGACATAAATGATTTACAAAAGAAGGAAGTAATAAAATATGAACTACAAAGGATGATGGATTCAATTGAAGATAAGTTGGAAGCGATGATGGATACTAATATGGATGGCTTAAAAGAGGAGATCATGGAAGGGTTGAAAAAGTTGCTAATCGAGAGGTCTCCTGAAAGTGACAATGTATCCCTTTAAATTCACGATGAGGACAAAGGAAGATGAATCAAGATTGGAGAAACTCTATCTTTGGGTTGAAGACCAAACACTTTCCTAAGATCAATATGAGAAAGTTTGATGGCAAGGATCTAATCACATGGATACTCCATATGGAGTAGTTATTTGATCTACATGATTTTCCTCAAACACAAAAGGTACGAATTGTGTCCTTATATTTATAACCTAATCAGTTTATGTGGTATCGATCGCTTTATTCTTGCAAATCACTTGTCACTTGGACAATTTTCATAGAAGAAATTATAACACACTATGAGGATACAAGGAGCAATACCTTCCTCAACCAATTGATAAATCTCAATCAAAAGGGTTCAGTTGAGGAGCACATTGAGAACTTCCAAAAATTGAATATAAAGGTAATAGATATTCCAGATGAACACTTGATTGATGTCTTCATAGGAAATTTAAAGAATAACATTCAACATGAGGTTCACCTTTGGGAACCCAAATCATTGGAGAATGCATTCAGGGTGGCGAGAAATGTTGAAAGTAAAAATATGGTTATGGCTACTAGAAGGACCACCCCTAACATCTATCAAGAGAATAATGTTCATTCTTATAAACCACCTCAACCTACAAGGTTAACATCTCAACAATTTGAGGAAAGAAAATAAAAAGGTTTATGCTTTAATTGTGACAACAAGTACAGTAAGGGACATAAGTGTAGTGAGAAGAAATTATTATGCATAGATTGAGGAATGAGAAAAAGAACAAGAACCATCTCAAGATGAATATGTAGAAGAGATTTCTTCTGAATATATGGCTCTCACCATATCATGTCATGCATTGGCTGGAATTAGCACTCCTCAAACACTCAATATCAAAGGATATATAAAAAAGAAAAGGGTAATAGTGTTAATTGTTTATGGTAGTACTAATAATTTCATTCACTGCAAATTAGCCAAAGCTCTCATTTGCTTTATATATCCAGTGCCAAAGTTTCAAGTAATGATTGCAAATGAAGGAACTATCATTTTCTCAGGAAAATGCCATAATATCAATCTTACTATGGGGGAATATGTAATGAATAGTCCAATGATTTCTATACCCATGGGTGGTGTTGATGTCATACTAGGGGTCCAATGGTTACAATAATTGGGAACCATGGATTTTAATTTTCAATAAAGTTTCATGAAATTTTCATTGGAAGGAAAGGAATTTGAGTTTAAGGGTATCGTAGGGAAACCCGGTAAGGTGGTAAGCTCTAATCGCATGACAAAATTATTGAAAAAGGGGCATCAAGGTGTAATTGTACAACTATGTTCACTAGATGTTCAAACATCTAAGCCATCTAGTACTCTATATCTCCAAGGGATTATTGATAATCATTCCAAATTATTTGAAGATATTCCCAAAGGTCTTCCACCCACTCATGATCATGATCATGTTATTCACTTAATTCCTGGGAGTGCTCCTCCTAACATCAATCCTTAAAGATACCCTTATTTTCAGAAGAGTGAAATTGAGCATATGATTGAAGAAATATTAGAGGTTGGAATTATTAGACCTAGCCAAAGTTCTTACTCTGCTCTAGTGGTAATGGTACTCAAGAAAGAGGGCTCATGGCGTATGTGTCTAGATTATAGAGTGTTATCAGACTAATCGGTAGGTGCAGACACTGACTGATCTCCCTAGATCCACCTAGATCTAGAACAAAACACACCAAAACATGACGCTTTCCTTAAGTTTTAAATATTGAATTTACTAACTAAAGAGGGATAGGTGACATACCATTTAAATGTCGCTTCCTCTCGCCATCGCCATCCTAGCTCCGTTCCAACACTCATACAATGATGAACCTGTAAAAGAACGCAACCAACCAAAGTGATAGCAATAGCATAAACTCAATATAAACCTATGTATGTGATCAAGGAATCATACAATAAAACACAACAAGTTTTATAGGAAATAATCATATTACTGTATCATATTAAATGTGAAAGAGAGATTACAACCATGGCCTTGATGTCGTAAGGTCCGTTCCAACTGTCCTTCGTTCCCCACACACTTTCACTCCAATAATTCTGAGAGCACAGATTTGATAATATTCACAATCTATCTTGACAAAGTGGCTCATCTAGCCAAGCTAAAATTCTCCAAAGCTCAATCCAATCCAAGCTAATCCCAAAAGCTCCAAAGCTTAACCAAAGTTAACCAAAGCTAACCAAAGATAACTTTCTCCATGAGAACTCCTCTCCTTTTATAAGTTGAATAGGATAAGGTGAGGAGGTTAGGATGATCCCACTAAATCATGAAAGCGAGTAAGATCCAAACCATTCAGATGCCACCTCACCATAGAAGTTTCTCCTTCTAGAAGATTCGAGAAAACGCTTGTTTTCCCCACGTGTAGGCATTCTCGCACCCTGCCTATAGAGCAACCTGCGAACATCTCGCACCCTAGCTATGGTGCAACCTGCGAGAATCAGGCATTCTCGCACCCTGCCTATATAGCAACCTGCGAACTTCCTTTTTTATAGGGCTTTTACAAAGGAAAATGCAACTTCTTTTCTCAGGAGAAATTCTTCTCCCTTCTCTCTTTAGGAACTCAGGCCACTGACCCCTGTGAAGGCAACATATAGGTTTACATCATTAACGGTCATAGGGATGATGAAAATAATGTGTAACAGAGAGCCCCCAAAAGTATGAAGTTAAAACAAAGTGATAGCTAAAATACTTTGTCGAGTGTGTGTAGGGAACAAGGAACAGTCGGTCGGAAACCTGCCAGCAAACAAGGAAATACAGACAATAATATATCATCACTGAGGTAGGCATTCCCATACTCAGAATACAAATGACTCAAAGCATAAATGTCGACATGCAAAGATCCATGTCAAGTAAGACAGGTCATGGCCACCAAACATACAATGTGGATCCACGCCATTATGACTCAAATCTGAACATAGCCACCAAAAATACACTGTGGATCTATGTGTTAAAGACTCAAATTTCAACATAGCCACCAAACATACAATGTGGATCTATGTAACAATACAAACTGAATATACTCCAACGCAACCTGAATCTGTCAGAAAAGATCCAGGGTCTTCATCTCCACCACTCTATAGTACGAATCTAACCATGTGAATACATGTGTCGAAGTCAAACATGGTAGAAACCACTTGATTACCGGTCATTAGTGTATATCGTTAACAAGTGCGAGGGAAATCACCATTAATGTCAATGACTCCCAAGATACTCTGGTACAATCCAACGAATGTGAATCAATGAGTTGAGGTCGAACACTCGACGAAATCTCTCGATCATGGGTCGATAATGAAAAACCACTGTCGAAAGCGAGGAAACCTGCCATTAAGGCATGCAAGTTCCAAGGTACCAATTAGTTTCTAAGTATAATTCCTGGATAATGAGTTGAAGTCAATAGGAAAATACCCGTCACAGGAGGGCCTTAATGTATCCCACATCAATGACACGAAACAAGTAACAAGATTTGATGTAGATCAGAGTAACAAGTGATTCAGGACTGACTTAGGGATGACCGATGCAATAGAAGGCTTAAGGACTGTAGAAATGGCCGACACAATAGAAGGCTTTTCATATTGGACATCTCTTTGAACATATTGACGACACGACAACTGTCTTGGAAATACTAACTCAACAACAAGGATCACAGACCAATTTGTAATCTTATAGGAGTATGATCAGGAGACAAGTGTATTTTCAAACCTAGACATAGGGTGAGTGAAAGGGTGTCATGTTCAAAAGTGACCCTTCCATAGAATACAAGTTTAAACACATTTCTTTCCCAATTTTTCCCCCACCATTTCTGGCGAGTACCTCTTTATTTTTACACAAGCTTGAGGAGGATAACATATGCTTGTAATGTAATCTCATCCTTCAGACGAGTCCCTCGGAGTATGTTTAACGAACCCTAAGAAGGAGTGGTTCGGTCCCATATGGGCCTTTTGATGTTTGTTTTATGAGTCTAAAGAAAGAAAACTCAGGGGTTTTTCATGTTTATAGAGTCTAAAAAACACTTAAAGAGAACTCTCTCATTTCCTTTTTCGTAAAGTAGCCTGATGAGACAAAAAAAGAGATAAACTATCGCTCAACAGACATTTTCTTCAAATACTTTAATGAGTGTGAAGAGAACAAGGTTGCTCGGAAATATTTTCATGTTTAGATAGTCTGAAAAGAGCTTAAAGGGAACTCCAATGGGTTCCTTTTTCGTATAACCTTTATGAGTCCGAAAAAGTGATAAAAGTATACTCAGTTACATTCTCACTTATTTACGAGCACGAGAAAGAATAAAGACTAAGCTCGAGATTGTTTTCATTTTTACGCAAGCTTTAAAACAAAACAAAACTATGCTTGGAATAGATTTTAATTTTTACACAAGCTTAAAAATTAAACAAAACTATGCTTGGACCTGGTTTCATTTTTACACAAGCTTGAACCAGAGGAAACTATGCTTGAGGTAAGTGGTTTCATTTTTACACAAGCTTGAACCATAGAAAACTATGCTTGCGACTTCCCAACACATAACACATGGATGGTTGGTACTTAGCCCCCAGCTTAAGAAACTAGCAGCTTAACTTCAGCATGAAGTCTAGAGGCCGAGGCCAAATGCCCCCCAAGCTTCATTTCATCCAACTGCAAAGGAGAATGAAATGAAGCTTCAAATACTAGACGAAGGACTTGACTCAAATAAATAGGGGGAAAACTATTTCATTTTTTAACGAGCTTGACACAGAAACAAGAACTATTCTCGTAACCTATGTTTCATTTTTTAATGAGGTTGCCATAGAGACAAAAAAAAAAAACTATCCTCATAAGGGGTTTCATTTTTTAACGAGCTTGAAATAAAAAAACCATGCTCAAGGCTGGTTTCATTTTTAAATGAGCTTGAAATCAGAAAATCATGCTCAAAGACCTCTGTTTCATTTTTTAACGAGGTTGCCTCAGAGACACAAAACTATCCTCAGTTTCTCTCTTCTTGATCATGGATTCTAAGAGGACAATTCTCTGGAAGGACACCATGTCAAGGGACAAAACTCAGTCATGGATTTCAAGAGGTCTTCACTAGAAGGAAGAAACACACTCTGGAAGGACACCATGTCGAGGGTCGCGATAGGAGTAAAGAGATCATGCTCTAACAACCCTATCGAAGAGATCACCATGTCAACTACTGGATCTAAGTCATCATAAGTTGAAGCCATGGGCGACAATGCCACATAATTGACCTGTGGTGGGGGCGATACCGTCTGCATATAAGAACCATTTAGGGAGGCAATCCAGGCGGGGTCAATGAATGAAAGTTGATCAATAGTTACAACTCGTCCATCGTGAGGGAAATATATCACATGAAAAAGAGTAGACACAATATATTTCATGGCATAGACATAATCTCGCCCAAGGAGTAAAGAAAAATCCAAGGGGTCTTGGACTACCATAACGCCAATAAAGACAGTTTTCCCTCCCAAAGTTACAGGAAACTGGGGAAGGGTCCCTAAAGGTTGACTAGTTATTCTATTAAAAGATAACAGATTATGTGTAACCGACGCAAGTGGAGGATAACCCAAAGCTTTCTAAGAAATAGAGGACAAAATACTAACAGACGAACCTTCATCTATCAATGTTTGAGGAATGTCCCGATCACAAACCTGTACTGTAATATGGAAAGGAAGGTAAGAGGGAAGATGAGGTCCATTTATCACACCCCAATCAAAATGGATGGCCTCATAACTTGGAGGGGGTCCTACGGGAGAAGGAGGAATACCCCTCGGCACAGAAGATTCTGTATCAACGATAAAAACGTGGGCAGTATTGAGTTTACTCTCTAGTGGGAGAGTAGGATCAACAGATGGAGAGATCAGATTGACCACTTGAGTTTCATTCTCCAAGGAGAGAATGGGGTCAACAGAGGGAAATGGATTGACCACTTGGGTGACACTCTCTAACAGGAGAGTGGGATCGACCGAGGATGGGATCGGATCGACCGCTTTAGTTTCACTCTCTGAGGGGAGAGTGGGATTGACCAAGGAAGGTATCGGATCAACCACTTTGTCAATTGGTTCAACTAAGGACGTGACCAGATTGACGACATGATCAACCGGATTAGCCGGTGAAGGGACCAAAGTGATCATTCCATCAACTATTGGAGGGTTGAGAGAAAGCTTATGGTAAGCAGCTTGAAGTTGAGGTTGTGAAACAATCATGTCTTCCAGTAATTTAGAGGCTTCATCCATATAAGGGAAAATGTGAGTGAGATGACTCCCTTTGCATAACATGCACAGGAACTTGACTCTACTTTTCTTCTTCCCAACGATATTGTGACTAGTTCAAGATGGGAGGTCATCAGTATGTTGTTCAGAGGCTGATGACATGGGTTGGTCAGGATGTGTAGACCATGCTTCTATAACCTTGGATAGACCAGGGCATTCCTTAAGAAGATGGCTACCCTTACAAAGCCTGCAAGGGTACTTGGGCTTACGAGTTGTTTGGGTGATCTTGACATCATCAACACTCCCAGCACGACTAACAGGAACTGGTCATTTTCCAACATGTTTGACAGTGGTGGTAGGTTTTGACCCTTGTTTATCTTTCTTCTTCTTAATCTTCATTTTATTCTTCTTCTTATTCATCGGGTTACTAGCTTCAGAACTTTCACTTGATGAAGAAGATGAAAGAGAAGGAGACCTAGATAATAAGTCTAGTCTTTTGGAGATTTATGCTCGTCCTTTAGTTTGAAAGGGCATCATGAAATTTGATTATATTACCACTGCAGAAGAAGATGAGAAATGTTTTTAACTACTGAGGAGATTAGTATTTTAATGATCTGTGTAAATATGATCAAATAACAAC
>ML782126.1:125684-151129 GCA_009831015.1 Picea engelmannii | reverse complement strand
CCAGCAAACTTTGAAAACCCCTTCATCTAATCAAATTTCTAGCCATTGATCCTCAACAAAAAACCTATATTTTAGAGACCAAGTGACATGAGAGATCCCTCTTTGAACTGAAAGGGCTAGTTTAAGTTCTAAAGTGGTTTTGTGGTAAACATTTTTATTTTCCTCTTCATACAAACAGTTTACATAGTGCTAACAACCTCTTCTGTCAGTTCTTAGAACTTTGATGTAATGACCACTTTGCTTCTCCACAAGTGAATTGAATTGCTGAAAACAACCAAATGAGTCATATTTATGTTTTAAGAAATAAATCCATGTTTTTCTCGAGTAATCATCAATAAATGTAAGAAAATAGGTACTTCCTTCTATAGATGGTGTTTGCATTGGTCCACAAATAGTTGAATGAACAATTTGCAGTGGATCTTTTGCTATGTATGGCTTTCCAACTAAAAATGATTCTCTATGTTGCTTTCCAAAGATGCAGACTTCACATAGTATTTCTAGTTTTTTAATTAACGACAAACCTTTCACAATATCCTTTGAATGTAACAGCTTCATACCTCCAAAGTTTAAATGTCTACATATGGAATTCCATAGCCAAGATTTGTCCAGTACTTAGACTAGAATTCTTCTTGCAACTCTGTGCCATTGTCTTCTTCTTTCTTGAAACTGTGTGCACTACCTTTTCCTTCTTTGGAACATCACACACTTACTTCTTTGCTTTCTATTTCAGATGTAGTGTGAGAGTGCACATTGTTTTCTTCATAGAGAGTTTGCATTGTTTTTCTCTTCATGGTTGGTTTCAATGTCAATGTAAACATTTTTTTGCTTGTCATCTGAATTCTTGCAATAAGTGATTGCTTGGATATCTATCCAAAATCACACATTGATTATCTTGCATGTAGATTCTATACCCTTTCTTTAAAAATTGTCTTGTGCTCACCAAATTATGTTTTAGGAATACATCAGGTATAACTTTTTTCTCCTCTTGTTTAGTTAAAATTTTAATACTGCCTTTGCCTAAGACAATGACTTTGATATTGGTTCCAAGTGTAAATTTAGTTTGGACTGACTTATCCAAACTAGAAAACAATTCTAAGTTTCATATCATGTGGTTACTACAACCTGAATCTAGATACCATATGTCACATGGAATTTCTTGAGCAACATTGCATTCAACTGGGGAAATTATAGGCATTGTTTCAGTGCACACCATAAACATAGGGCCAAATGGAGTATTTACGTTGTTTGACTGATCTTGACCTTGCTTGCTCTAATTATACTATCTATTCATGCATTCATATGCATAATGTCCATACTTTTTTATAGTAATGACACTGAATCTTTGATTTAACAAATCTATGACCACTTGGCTAACCGCTATTTGGATTTTGACCACTTCCACTAGTATTTGCAGGACTGCTACTGTGTCCTCCTCTAGTATAACTCCTTCCTCTACCTATATATTTAGCTCCGCCCCTTCCTCTTCCACGACTTATAGATGACTGCACGGAAATGCATTTTCTAACCTCCTCTAGTAGAACTCCTTCCTCTACCTATATATTTAGCTCCGCCCCTTCCTCTTCCATGACTTATAGATGACTGCACGGAAATGCATTTTCTAATGATATATTTGATCTATTTAATCTGTGTTCATGATTAACGAGGGAAGCTTGCAGCTCATCTAGACTAAACTAAATTAGGTCTTTGTTCTCTTCCAAAGTCACAACAAGAGTATCAAATTTAGGAGGAAGACTCATAAGTACCTTCTCAACAACCTTCCTATATTCTATGGTTTCTCCATAAGACTTAATCCGATTTATCATGCTAATAACATGGGTGTAAAAGGAATCTACTAAATCTCAATCTTTCATTAACAAAGATTTAAAATCTCTTCTAAGGATTTGTAATTTTGAAGTCTTGACTTTGTCCATACCTTGATAAGAAGTTTGTAGTATGTCCCATGCTTCCTTGGCTTGCTTTGTTGATGCAACTCTTGGGAGTATGCTCTCATGCATGGCTTGATGTATGCAAAACATTATTTTTCTATTCTTCTTCCTTTGATCTTTCAAATCATCCTTCTGATCTCATGTGAGAGCATTGTACGTTCACTGATACGCTGGTTCCACATATCCATTTTTTACTATCTCTCATACATCTTGACCCCGAAATAGCCTTAGTAGTCAAGGACCATAAATCATAATTTTTTCCTATAAAAGTGGGAGGCTGTAGTTTTGAAGTAGAAGCCATGATTTCACCTTACAACAGAGTTGTTGCTCTTGAAACTTACTTTGATAAAACCTTTTTTAATAAACCCTTCTCTAATAAAACCTGCTTTGATACCAGATCTCATATCTACAACGTGCAAAAAAACTCTCTGCAACACAATTGCAAAGACCGCATAGTGAAATTCTTCATTGATGATCTCTCATGACTTACCGGACAATTGCAATACTTCGTTGTAGACTCCGCCGTGTGATGATAACACTCAATAAGACAATTTTTGACTATGTGCTACTCTTTAACACATAAACTCACAAACCTAACAGAACTCAGAAATGGTCATGAATATGTCAACAAACAAATACTTAGTATATATTACCAACTTATGTTGCGATATTACAAAAAACAAAGCTTATTCTCACATACTTATTCGACTCCTTACACAACTACTGCTACTCCTAAATATCAACTAACACACTTTGCCCTCTACATAGACTACCTAGAGATCAAACATATAAAGATGAAGACAAAGACTTCCTATAGAAGCTAACCGACTTAATATTTAAGACAAGAATAAATTCGACTAACTCTATTTGATTTACAGAGCTTGAGAAAGATAAAAGATCGAGCCATTTAATAATGCTCCTGCTAACACTCCTGATTTTAGTGTCTTACTGAGTAACATGACATCCAATAGGGGAAGAATGTTATTATTTCAATGGTGAGTGATCATCAAATTGTTGGAAACGGTGACAACAAGACTCATCCGTGAATAGGATTCTAGATCCTATAAACCAGGATTGGTTGTAACCAATACACCTAAGTTAAACTATGGATGAGATTACATTTAATAGTCAGTTTCTAATATACATTGCTATAAATTTGTATGCCCGWAGAGGCTGTGAGTGTGTCTGAGAGGAGTGAGACCTGACTGTAATCTCCATTAGCTGAATAATRAGATAACCGATACCAATGCTTGGTGGACGTAGCCCAACATTTGGGTGAACCACRTAAATTGTTGTTCTTTGTGTTTGCATTTGTATTGATTGTCTTATGGTAATTTGTGTTTCCGCACTTGCAAATTACAACACAAATATCACCAACACATTCACTATATATTGTTATATTGTTAGAATTCTTACCYGCATTTTTGGCTAGAATAGGCCAGCGTCCTTCACCATGGCCTTTATTTAGTCCATCTTTTGCGTTATAGTATGGCTTGTGTCCCATTATGGCCAAGCTAGAACCAGGTGTGCTAAGACATATCTAATTCTGCTAATTCCAGCATATAAATTTATATTAGAAGATGGAACTGAAGATGGAACTGAAATAAAGAAACAGTTAAATGATATTAATGTTCAGTGTAAACGTTTGGATCATAAAATTAGGACGTAACAGTAGATGAATAGATCTATAAACCGCTCATAAATTGGCCATCAACCATCCCAACAGGAAACTATGTTAGCTAGCAGTATTTTTTGTGATTTTGGGAAAACGAACCTTAATTCTTTCAACAAATGTTCATTTCCAACCTTCTGGTCGTTTATCTTTGTCTTAGTGTCAAAGAAAGGAAGAAGAGTTGTTGTGACGAGTTGAAGAAAATGATCTCTGATTTTGAGAAAGCAATATTGTATAATCATATCGCGGGAATGATTATGAGAGAGCAATATTGTCAAATCATATCGCCTTTTTTTACCATGTACATTATTAATTATGGGCAGAAATTTCAATCATCGCTCTTCAGGTCAAGAATTATGCTGGGCAAGTTGGAATTGGTAAATTTTGGAATTTATTTGATTAATTTTGAGAGATTTGGAGGGATTTAGAATGGGGTAAAATATGGAGGATATGAAACTTAAATCACGGTGTATCTTATCAAATTTTTTATTTGATGTTAAAATTTATATTTATGTCAAATTTATCTTTGAAAGTTTTGTGTATGAAACTTGGATCACGATATAATTTGAATCAAGCTTAAATTTTTTTATCAGATGTAATTCGAATCTAACTTTGTATCTCTAGCAAATTCATATCAATTTTTCTTTAAATTATTTTCTCATACAGATATTCAAATATGGTTTTAAGTTTTACAATCATCGAGAACTTTTGTCATACATATATTCAAATATGGTTTTAATTTTTACAATCATTGAGAATTTGGGAAACATTACCCTTATGATTAATTTAAATCATAAATGAATTTTATGCTGAAATCATAAAATGTGAACGAATTAAAGAAGTTAAAATCTGGATGCATTGGATTTCTTGTTTTGGTACATGATTGAGTATGGATTGATGTAATTAGAATAAAGAAGAATGTAAGGACGTGAAGGGAAGAAGAGAAAACGCATGATTCGTCATCGAGGATAAAGGAGCAATAACACATGACCTACTCATTACGTACCTTCACTAAAGTTGATGGATGCAAGCCCCGGCATTTGAGGTGAGAAGAGAGAATGCCTTTTGCCTTTTGTTGAAGTATGACCTGTAAAGAGCTGTAAAAGTTCAACTAAAGATCCTGCAATGCCTTTAGTTTAAGTAAAACTTTGTGGAAAGAAGTGTAAAAGTTCAACTATAGTCTAAGTAAAACATTGTGGAAAGAGTTGTAAAAGTTCAACCATGGAGTAACCAGCTCTTTATCGTAATAATGATCAACAGTTGCTATTTTACTTTTCGCCACCTTTACCTTCTGCGTCTTCTTTATCGTAGGCTTCTTTTCATCTTTATTGCATTGCTTTTCAAATATAACACGGGGTCTCTCTTTTTCATCAACTATTTGATGCTAAAATTTGCGATTTCCTTAGGTACTTCCCTATGCTAAAATTTGGGATTTCCTAGGTAACTTCCCTTTTTACAAAATAGGAAATATTTAATGCTACAAATGCACAAACCTCTTAGCTCTTTTTCTCATGTCCTTAGTTCTTTTTCTCTAATGGAATCCTATCATTCCCTTATAGTCTTTCGTCTAGCTTATGTATTTTATTAATATATATGAGTGCGATATAATGTCTTTCTTACTTAATATCAAACGACCCAAAACATATTGGCTCACCATCCTATAAATCATATGTACACATACACTTACAACCGAGGATCAAACTAGAGGTATTACAATTTCAATAGTTGTTAGATGCATTTGAATTATCAAACAACATTTAAAAATAGTCGTGGAAAATATAGCTTTAACAACATGCCTTCAAGTTGGATGTTGGAGAAGATTATGCATTTGAGGTCTTAGAATGGTAGAGGTGTGCCCATTTCTTAAGTTAGCGGATGCTTCATGTGTTTTAACAAGTGTTTCCTATCAGTCAACAAGTTTTAGTTGGAAATGTGTGTTGTCAAATTTAAATGAACAAATGTTGGAGGAGGAGAGTTGCTTGAGGTTTCACAAAGATTTACCCTAGAAAAAACCCAATATGGGAAAACTCCATAACATAAATTGATTGGTTGGCTCTTTATTGAATATCATGAAATCATATCACAAATGTGGTCTTAAGAGATTATTCATTATACAAACACTACTACAATATGGGGTTGTAGTGTCATTATTACCATTGTTTGTTGGTGTATTTTTTTGGAAAAAAACATTAATGTTAAAGAATTTCTAGACCAACACTGTGTATGTGATTTTGAAACATCCAATGCTTCAAGTTGACACTCCACCCATCGTGTCCATGATAATGGGTGGAGTGTCCACTCGAAACGTTGGACGTTTAAAAATCAGGTACATAGTGTTTGTCCATAAATGTTCTCTAACATTATGTCTAATTGTGAAAACTTACATTCTCAGAAAAAACATTATGTATGCACAATCCAAAACATACTACTATAGGGGTGTTGTTAATTGCATCATAATTCCATTGAAAATACACATCGTATTTTTTTTGCGTACATTTTATAGGGCATCATCTTAGCAATGAATAATGTGATTCATATAATTTGTCTACATTGTGATTGTACATCACCTAATGTTATTGCAAAAAAACACTTACACAAAGACACTTGTGTCTAAGTTTGCATCGTATGTGTGTTTGATGCATCTATTAGTGTTGTATTACATTGATATGGACATCTAAATTTCATATGGGGAATTGTCTATGTCATAATAGCATTGAAATGCATAACTTTTTTGTTTTTTGCATAATATTTGCATCTTATTAGTGTCATTTTACATCACTTATGCACCATGTTAACATTATGTATGTCTTTATTATTACTTTTGTGTCATATTGGCATCTTTATAGCCTCATAGTCAGGGATAATTTTAAGGATGAAAATTTATCTCAGAATGTAGAAACCTTGGCAAATCTTACTAGTCCTTAATTTTCAAATTATAAATGTTTGATGATATTTTTGTAAGAGTATTCAAATTTCTAAGAATTTTATATTTTTTCTATAAAATTTGGGCTATTTTAAAGGTAAAATCACTTTACTCTATAGAATTTGGGGGAATCATTTTTTGAAAAAATGGAAATTGACAAATATTGTTTTGGTAAAAAACATGGAAAATTAGCCGATATGTTTAGATATGTTTTGCATCAAAATAATATCAAAATTGTGTCGTTCAATGTCAAAGTTGCAACATAGTTATTATTAATGATTTGATAATTTTTATTAGTTTAATTATTATTAATGATAATTATAATTATCATATAAATATGAAAATAGTAGTAATAATAAAGTAATATTTAATTTAATTATTAGTATTAATTTCATAATTATTATTTATTTAAAATAATTAATCATTAAGTATTAATTTATAATATTTAAATATTGATGAGATTGCTCATTAATGTAAGTCTATTTTATAGCCTACTAATCACGGGAGAAAAAATCAAAATATATCTACACATATAAGCAAATGAAATGAATTTGGCATTAGATGTTAATTGAACTACTTTGTAAAGAAGTGGTACAGTGCCACCCCAAGGAAATGTCAACTTTGTATACACCATAACATGAAAAATATTCTACATATATAAGGAAATGAAATAAATTTGACATCAAAAGTTGATTTAACTGTTGTCAATGTCCTCCTCATCTTCCGAACCCTCCTCTTTTTCTCTTTGTAAAAATATAATAAAGAACATAAGTTCAAAAAAATATAAAATTGTTCATTATTAAAGATGTAATAAAAACATCTTTGTTCATCATCATCATTGTACCCTATGCTCAAACACTAATATGCATGAAATATAATAAATAAGCACCAACAAATGTAGTATGTTGGATTCAATTACATAGTTTCACTAAAATGCAGGATAAATCCTACCATAGATAACATGCTCAAATATACTCCATTTGAGGCTCAATCTATGACTTTCATTTTCTATTATATTCTTTAACAATACTTCAACTTTTTTAATCAAGTTTTTCTGTAAAAAAAAATATATATATAGTAATCAATGATTAGAGTTATAAATGCAACTTTTTATAAAATAAATATACATGTTTTAATATTATATAACAATCATATTTAGTATGTAATTACAATTCACTTTAGGCATTTTTCTACTAATGTCATCGATTACCATATATTTAACTTTTCTTTTATGACCTTGTCTCTTTCTCAACAACTAGAATCATTGTTTAATAGTCCCCATATGCTAGAATCCATATGATATGTAGAACTATTGCAAAAATACGCCACTAAAGCAAGTACATAAAATCCATGAAATAAAATGTATGCATTGTTTGACATGAATATTGAAAATACACATGCATAACATAAACCTATAGAGAGACACTTTATTCAACAAAATCTAGCAAAAGTAACTGGGTTCAATCAATCTCAACCAAAGTCAACCATACTTTGGTGTAAATATTTTAGTTGATGTGATCTCGCCCTCTTTCCATCCAATAGTAACATTGTTTATGGTTTTGGTATCATGTCTATATCCACTTCTACCTATGGTTTTTATCCATGTGATTTATTGCAAACTTATTATATTGGGATATTTCACAGTGGGACTTCATTCCATAGTAAAAAAATATTACATAGAAAATAATAATCCAAGTGAGCTATTGTTGGATCAATGGGTCTCATTAACCAATCTAACTACCATTGGATTATTGTTCCTATAATGGAATTTATTAATATGCCTATAATGAATTCAAATTTGAATAATGATCTTTAAGTATCCATCAATAGGTTCTTATGATACCAATGATGGAAAATAATGTACAAGAAAAAGATAAAAATATAACTTCAAAAGGCATACATGTTAGTGGAGGTTTAGTCATGTGTTCAACTCCTTTCTCTGGCAGGGATAATATAGAGTCTAAATCGAGTGATTCTTGTGCATATTATTTGGTAGGTATAAGAATCCCATTTATAAATAGACTAAATTTAATTAATTTAAAATATGCATGGAAGCAGTCAAATGCCACTAGCATGATTGGTTTGAAGGGTTTTGATCCAGATTATTTCCAGTACAAAATGGGAGTGGAGATATAATAAATAAATGTACAGAGATATATCAGATATCCAATAATATAACAAAGATGTATAAGATATATAATCATAAACATCAAGATACAATAATACACAGTTTCTATTAATGAGTGAAATGTACAAAACTGTAGAAATATAGAGCGAAAGACTCGCTAGAATGGTGGCAACTTATCTCTGAGAAGAGATGCAACGACTACGCTCATTCGCAAGAAGATGGTGATGTTTACAATGAGTCTCTAGAGGCATTTTTAACATAAATAAAATCCAAAACTCGAACCATAGAAGATAAAAAGTCAACAGTTTTGTTGACCCAATTTTGGGTAGTTTGGTGTATTAACTTCCTGGGAGCGTAACTTAGGCATACGATCTTTGTTTGGGGCGCATAATAGCTCGTTATAAAGGTATTGATGAGGAGTTTCATTTCAAAATATTAATCATGCCTTTGGCGATCATTGAGATGCCCTATCACAAAAAGGTGTCGTTTAGGCCCTCAAAATGGCCCCAGAAGTTTAGGACCCGAAAAAATGCTAAAAATAGTAAATTTTCAAACAACTGTTTTGAGCCAGATCGAATAGGTGGGTGGTCATTGATATCCACCTGGATCAATCCTCCCTCCCTAGGAAGCAATGGTCTCCATTTTGTTCAGTTCCCGGGGGAGAGGGGGAAGCACTTGTTGAATCTGAACCTTAATGAGTTGTTTACCTTGCTGGAGAAGTTGTGTTTCTTGGCTTGTGGAAGGTTGTCGAGAGCCTGATGTTGGAAGGGTCAAACCTTTTTAACTAATTTGGATACATAATATGACTATGTGTAGAAGGAATCTTTGTGATTTTATTTAATCTTGTCGACCTTCTTCTACTGGATAGAAGGTTCCCTGGTTGAGGATGTAGTGGGTGCAATTTCCTTCGATTAAACTTTTGAATATATTGTGAAGAGGTTGAATGTTGTAGCATGAGATATTACTTTGTGGCACTATTTAGGTGGGATAAAATTCAGAACTACCTCTGGTATCCTGTAGAGATGACCCTCCAAAGTAACAATGACACTACGGGGCTGAGACTCATAAATAGCATGATGCTTCCACATATATGGCTAACCCAAAATAAAATCACATACTTCCAGTGGGGAAACATCAAATAATACCTCATCCTTGAAGGGATTTTTTCCTTCTGACAAACGACACTACTGGTCGACACGAATATCTTGTCCATGGTGAAGCCACCTGATATTGTATGGTTGTGGGTGTGGTGTTGTCGACAATCCCAACTGTTTGATTACCTTAGTTGATATGAGTGTAGTATTCCAGATATAAAATATTATGTAGAATATAAATATTTTAACTAAAAATGACAGAGAAGCAATGATATAACCAAAACAATAGCAGAATAATATTAGAATAACACCATAAATAACACTTTGATTACTGATAGCAATGTTCACTTGCCTCTTCGAGGAGGAAACCTCTAGTAGAGCATAGATCTATTACAATAATATCCAAGATACGATTTCTCATACCCTCTAATCCTATTTATATTAAATCTATCTATCCAAAAGAATAATCTAGAGGAATATCCTTCTAGAAGCGAAAGCTTTTCTCAAGTCTTCTTACATTTGACGTATTCTTCCTTATTTATAGGCCTTATTAATATTTTCCTTTATTACATGGAATTATATTATTCTACTACGCGAGGGGTTAGGGAGGTTAGGTCCCTAACATGCCCTCTCCCTTGAAGAAAAGCCTTGTCCTCAAGGCTTCAGATGAGGGAATTGTTGTAGAATGATGGTTGTCTCCTGGGTGGCATCTTCTAGAGGTGTATCTTTACATTGGAATAACACTTCCTAGATGGTGTGCTGATGGAGACGACGCTCTCGTTGGGCCAAGACTACTTGTGGCTGTAGCCATATGGAACCTTCTTCATCCAACTCAGAGAGACTAGTTTGAGTTTGGCACTTAGTTCCAATCACCTTCTTTAAGAAGGAAACATGAAAAGTAGGATGGAGCTTCGACTGACTGAGTATATCTAACTGATATCCCATTGATCCCACATGCTTGATCACTGTATAAGGACCATAAAATTTGGGTGCATATTTCTAACAATGTTTATCTTTAATTGAATTTCGCTTATAAGGTTGTAGTCAAAGAAATACCTAGTCGCCTTGTTCATAACGACCTTGATCTTCTTGTTGCTTCATGTGATTCAGAGCCATGACCAAATTCTCTTTTAGGGAACAAAGAATAGCCTCATGAACTATAATATGTTTTTCAACCTCCCGAACCTTCGAGACCCCTAGCACATAGGAGAGAACTGATGGGGGATTTTGGCCATAGACTACTTCAAAAGGATTCATGCAAGTAGTTGTATGGTAAGATGTTTTGTACCACTATTCAGCTAGGGGTAACCATTGAGCCCACCGACTTTGTCGCATAGATGAAAAAAACCTCAAATATGTTTCCAAACACTTGTTGACAAATTCATTCTAACCATCCATCTGGGGGTGATAGGTAGTGCTGAGATGCAATTGGGTACCCTGTAGCTTGAACAATGCTTGCCAAAAATTGCTGGTGAAAGTGGGGTGTCTGTCAGAGACAATAGAATTAGGCATGCCATGAAGCTTGAATATATTATCCATGAATATTTGAGCCACTATGGTGGTTGTGAATGGGTGTTGAAGAGAAAAAAAATGAGCATATTTGGAGAGACGATCTACGACCACAATGATGAATGACTTTTTTCCTGATTTAGGTAATCCTACAATGGAATCCATAGAAATATCGCGCCAAATAGCAGGGGGAATGAAAATCGGTTGGAGTGTTCCCAGAGCTTTGACAGTTTCTCCCTTATTGCATCGAAAGACCTCACATTCATCCACAAAGGTGGATACGTCCTATTTCATACCCTCCTAGAAAAAAGAGTGTTTGGCCCGTTCATAGGTTTTAGTAAGCCTTGAATGCTTGAATGTTGGTGAGGCATGAAGTTCAGAAATAACTATGGATTTAAGTTGGGATTGCTTGCATAAATACAAATGGCCTTTGTAGTGAAGCTCATCATTATTCCAAGAGTACCCTGGAGAAACTGAAGAATTTTGTTGCAATTGGTGGAGTAGGCTAGAAATTTTGGGGTCTTTCAACCATTCTTGACAAACACCTTGGAGCCAATATGGTACAATGAAGGAGAGGGAGAAAAGGGACCCATATTCTTCATATTTCTGGGAAAGAGCATCAACCACTACATTTTCCTTTCCCTTCTTGTAAATGATCTCATAATCATAGCCAAATAGCTTGGTCGTGCATTTTTGTTGTGTTGGGGATGAAATTTGTTGTCCAGGAAATAATTGAGACTTTGATGATCAGTTTTTATTTGGAATTGTTGACCCAATAAATAAGGACGTTAGAGATCCACAACATGAAAATAGCTAACATTTTCTTTTCATAAATGGATTGGTCCAAATGTTGCTTTGAAGCTTGTTTGCTAGTGAAGTCCAAAGGCCTACCATCTTGCATGAGGATGGCCCCAATTCCTTTCTCAGAAGCATCAGATTCCAATACAAATTTCTCTGTCAAGTGGGAGGGCTAGGACAGGGTTTGAGCACATAACATATTTTAAGGCTTGGAAAGCATGACCCACAACTGAATTCCAAGTGAAATCATTCTTTTTAAGGAGAGAAGTGAGAGAATATGCAATCTTTCCATAATTTCGAAAAAACTTCCTATAATAAATTGTTAAACCCATAAAACCACGCAAGCTCTTTAGAGTTTTAGGGAGAGGCCAATATTACATAGATTCAATTTTTTTAGGATCAACTCAGACACCATTCTTTCCGAAAATATGACCCAGGTATTCCACTTCTTAGGCACCAAAGGAACATTTATATTGTTTGAGGAAACATTGGTGCTTAGACAGTAGATGGGGAACTCAATTCACATGGAAGAGATGGGATGTCCAAGTTTTACTATAGATGAGAATATCATCAAAGAAAACTAAGACAAAATGATGGAGAAAAGGATGGAAGACATGATTCATAAGACTTTGGAAAGTGGAAGGAGAATTACACAATCCAAAGGGAATTACCAAGAATTCATAATGACCCTCATGAGTGTGAAATGTAGTCTTGGGAATGTCTTCTTCTTTCATACAGATCTAGTGGTAGCTAGAATATAGATCCAATTTGGTGAAGTACTAAGCACCACTCAATTCATCGAAGATCTCATCAATGATAGGAATGGAGAATTTGTCTTTGATTGTGAGTTTATTGAGGGCACATAAATCGTGACACATGTGCCAAGTACCTTCTTTATTGAGTACCATGACCACAGGATAAGAATACAGGCTATTCCTGGGACGAATAACACCGAATTCTAGTAATTCATGAACACTTTTCTCGCTTTCATTCTTTTGGGAAAAAGGATAATGATAAGGGAGAACATTGGGAGGAAGACTGCCCAGGATGAGAGGGATGGATTGATCATGGAATCCAGGAGAAGGGGAAATTTATTTGGGGGTGGTAAAAACAACTTGGTGGTGGGATAGGATAGATTGGAGGTCGAGATGTAGAAAAAGTGTCTCAACAACATGAATGGAGTGGAGTTGGGATATAATTACCGAATAACTTTTTTTTAGGAGCTTTTCCATGCGATGGGAACTGATGATCTCAGGGGAGCCTGCTATGATTCCTTGAAACTTATAATATTGTCCCTCTTGTTTGAATTGCATGGTTAAGTCCTTAAAATCCATGAGAATGGGGCCTAGAGTGTGCAACCTTTCGACACCAAGAACAATGTCACAACCACCCATGTATATAGAAAAAATATGGGATTTTAGGTGATACTAACCAATTTGGAGTTGCACATTTTCATATCGTCCCCTACATTTCATGGAACCACCAATGACAATCATTATTTGAAAATTATTGACGACACAGATGTAACAATTGAATTATTGGGCAATGCGAGGATGAATAAAGTTATGGGTGCTACCACTGTCCACAAGGATGATGACTTTCCTATTTTTTATGTAGCCAATTAATTTGAGAGTATGGGGAGGAGAGATGCCAGTGAGGGCATTAAGTGGAATCACTAGTTCAACGTTTGGTGGATTAAAGGGTGGGTTGAGGTCAGATAGAGGTGGTAGTTCCTCCATAGGCGAAACAACAACATCTTCTTCAGAAAGATCCTCAGTCACAACCATAAAAATATTTTGTTCCTTACACTTGTGCCTGGGAAAATATTTTTCATCACAATTATAACAAAGACCCTTGAGTTGGCATTCAACCATTTCATCCTTGGTTAATTTCTGGATCTCGAGGGGAGTTCTAGGAGGGAAACAATTGGTGGGTTTAGGGTGAGGAGGAAAGGAGGGTTTGTGGGTCTGGGAGGATATAATATATTGCTCTTCCTTGGCTCGTTGAGTAGCTTCCAACCAAATCTGGGGGCATGCCATGAGAACATGGGCACAAATTTTATCTTTGATGCCACTGATAAAACATTCCCTAAATAAATCATCTGACATTCCCTCCATTCTGAAATCCAAGTTCTCAAATGCGGCAATAAAGTCTTCCACTTTCCCAAACTGCTTTAACTTGGTCAAACTGCCGAAAATGGTGGGTGTCAGAGTCAAAGCGGTCATAAAATTCAGCCACAAACTGTGTACAAGAAACATACCCTTGGCATGCCTTTTTTCACCATTTCCACAATTTCCATCATTTTAGATCCCGATGTAGGAAACCATAATGAAGCTTGGCTAAATCATTGGCAATTCCATGGAAAGAGAAATAATGTTCCATTTGGGTGACCCAACATATAGGATCTGATCCATCAAATTTGGTCACCTCAATTCTAGGAGGGCATAGGTCTCATAAAAAGTGGGTAGTATGAGGACCTTGGTAATGGGAAGAGTCATGGTCATCCTGATAAGATGGTTGTTCACAAGAGGAAGGGTTTTTGGAACGACCCAGGAAGTGTTCTTTGAGGTCTTTGATGTGGGAACATTGTTCCTTGAGGATATAAATAGACGAATTGATTGAGATAAGGTTGGCATTGATAGTGTTGATGTCTTCCTGGTTCTGGTGGGTGTCAACAGTCAAGGCATTAAGTTCTTGGGCTTGCGTGGTAGTCATTTGGACAAATGAGAAGGAAAATGGTATATGGGGAAACCAAATGGGTCTGGAGGGGTTGGTGGGACCATGAAGAATAATGGTGTCAAATGATAGGTACCACTATGATCAAGGAGAAAAGGGGGATCCAAAGGGATAGGAGCCAAATAAGGGTGTCGGAGAAGGGTTAGGTCCACAAAAAAAATATGTGTTAAAAATAATAGGTATCACTGGAATCGGCGTGAAGAGAGGAACCCATTGGGATAGGTACCAAATAAGTGTGCCAACGAGACCACTATACTCTTTTTTTTACTCTTTCATAGTTATACTCTGGCCTAAATAATACTGTGGTGATGAAATTCCCAAATGCTTAACAAGGAGAAATGTGTAGTAATTTCGCAACCAGAATGCATAAGGCACAATTGTGTGACAATAGATATTATTTGTTCTATTTTTTTGTTTTCTTTCCAGGGGTAGGATATTCACGGTTTCTACAAACAAGGGTTTTCCCTATGTTATATCTCTTTTATATACGTGAGGGGTCCAATATTAGTACTCAATCCAGTATCTCAGGGAACCAACTAAGGAGGCTAGATCGTGCCCTTAGTCGTACTACCCAACTACTCAAGTAATAGAGAGTATCTTCTTGAGTGTTGTTCTTGGTGGAACTATAACAGTCAGGTGACCGATCAGTTTATCTATGGAGGGCTTCAGGAGATCTAGGTCGATCCCTATACAGGTGTTGTCTGATGTGCTACGACTCGAAGGGGTACCGACATGGGTTACAAGGGTGGCCAACATATGTGCGCTTAAGTACCACTTGTATTTCATACGTGTATGATTCCCCAACCACATGTTTATGCATGTAATGAAAAATCTCTATAGATTTAAGACACCAGAATACATCTCTACCCTAAAAAACTTTAACCCACAATTTTCTGTCGAGGAAGGTGCTCTGATACAACTTGTAGTATTCCAAATATCAAATACTATGGAAAACATAAATATTTTATCTAGAAATGGCAGAGAAACAATGATATAACTAGAAAAATACCAGAATAACATTAGGGGGAAACCTCCAACAGAGAAGAGCTCTATTACAATAATATCCAAGAAAATATTTCTCATACCCTCTACTCCTATTTATACTAAATCTATCTATCCAAAAGAACAATCTAGAGGAAGATCCTTCTAGAAGAGGAAGCTTCTATTAAGTCTTCTTACATTTGACTTATTATTCCTTATTTCTAAGCCTGATTAATATTGGTCTTTATTACATGGAATTATATTATTCTACCTACATGAGTATTTAGGGAGGTTAGTTCCCTAACAATGAGGTTCTTCTGGCTTCCGCTATAAACAATAAAATGCATTGGCGTCCCCTTCACCAACATCTTTGAATGAAAAAGGTGTTCCCTCTCTTCAGGATCTATTGGTTCTTCTGGTTGAATTGTTGTAGTTGCGACAATAGAAATGGGATGTCATCGATGGTATGTCTTCTCCCATTATTTTATGAATTAGTTTTTGTCTCCTTTTCTTTGATCTCATCCACCAATTATTGTTTTGAGAGACATTCATCAATGTTGTGCTAGGGGATTTTGTGGAAATCGCACCACTTTCGAGTGTCCTTCTTTGTCTATCTGTTACTCTTATTTTTATGTAGCTTGGAATGGTTTTTTGGAGGCTAGTTGTTAGGTCCATATTTACCATGATTTGGTTGTTGCTGATTTGCAGACTTGAACTCCCTCTTGTTGGGTATGTGTTATATTCTTTGCATGTGTGTGTGTGGGTGCGTCAGATATGACAACTGCGCCTGACGATCCCTTGTACTAGTGCTTTGTTTGTGTCGTGTGCACCAGTCACTTTCCTAGGGGGGTCCTAGGGGGGGGCAGGTATGCCCCCCCTGGTTACGCGCAAAGTTTGGGGTAGCGCCTCGATTTTTTTTTTTGGGCGGTTTTTGCTATTTTTAGCGGTTTACTAAAAATAATCCCGGTTTTAGGGATTAGGGTTTTGGTATCAATGGAATACCTAAAAAAATTGTATATATTGTATAGCGAATGGTGAAATTCGATATAATGAATATAAGGAAGGTTTTCTCGGCTGAGGGTTTCCAGTATATATCTCTATGTACTATGTGAATGAGCCATTGATTAAATTATGTTTTGCTTAAGAATCTATATGTATTGCTTTACTTCACAGGTTTAAAACTTACATGTGGTATCATAGCTCATTTTTGGCTTCAGAGGGATGCCTTTGTTGTTGAGGGTTTGACTCAGTCTTGATAGATAAGGTTTATCTTGGGTCTGTGATAAACCTGGGTTTAGTGGGAACTTTTGCAATGGTGATTTGAGTGCAGAAAGAGGAATGGCGAGTTCTTCTAGAATCGAGATAGAGAAGTTCAACGATAAAAAATTTGAGCTATGGAAGCTGAAGATGGAGGACCTTCTTGTAGACAAAGAACAATGGATCTCTATTGATCCTGGTACACAGCCTACTAGTACACCATCTACTAGCACACAGGCTACTGGTACACAACCTACCAGTACACAAACTACCAGTACACCACCTACTGGTATGTCGAAGGAAGATTGGGAGAAGTTGGAAATAAGAGAAAGGAGTACTATTCGACTTTGCCTGGCATATTCAGTGTTGTTGAATGTCTCGGGAGAATCTAGAGCCAAGGAACTATGGGATAAGTTGGGGAATTTGTATCAATCAAAGTCCCTGGTAAACAAGTTGTTTCTTCGAAAGAAGTTGTATCATATTAGGATGGAAGATGGAGATTATGTGACAGGAGATATAAATTCCTTTAATACTCTGGTAATTCAACTTGGCTCTGTTAATATTACGATTGCAAAAGAAGATAAGTGTATTACTTTGTTATGTTCTTTGCCAGACTCTTGGGATAATCTGGTTGTAGCAATAGGTAGTACCACTCAATCTACATTGAAGTATGAAGATGTAGTTTCATCCTTGTTATTTGAAGAGATGAGGTGAAAAATCATGGATGGACACAACATAGATGCTTTATTTGTAAGAGGGCATACCCAAGACAGGAACCCTGGTAAGCCTTTGGGGTGGAGATCTAAATCTATAGGTAGATCTAAGTCTCCAAGAAAATATTTGAGGAAATGTTGAAAGTGTGGTAAAACATGGCATTATAAGAAAGATTGCAAGTCTAAGAAGGTTGAAAAACCAAAGGGATCTGATAGTAGCTCTTCCACAAGGGTGAAAACCTTCAATGAAGAAGGATGTGATGTTTACCTAGCATATACAAGTACACATGAAGAACATAATGTATGGTTGATCGAATCAGGTGCATCATACCATATGACTCCTCACAGGGAGTGGTTCTCTGAATATGAAAAATATGATGGTGGTGATGTATTCCTAGGAGATGACTCGACAACAAAAATCTTGGGACATGGAAGGTTTAAGTTATTGCTAAAAGATGGAAGGATTAGAACACTCCCTGGGGTTCTGCACATTCCAAAACTAGCCAGGACCATAATATCTGTAAGAAAGATGGATGATGCAGGAGTGGATACTATATTTGGAAAGAACACTTGCAAGATGACACGAGGAGCAATGGTGTTGATGACTGGAGTTCGATGTGGAACTCTGTACAATTTGTTAGGAAGAACTTATACTAATGGGTGTAACAGTTCTGTTGTCCTTGAATAGAGAAATAAAGAAGACAAGACCAATATTATCCATGGAAAGAAGACCGTGATGTGGCATCAAAGACTGGGACATATTTGAGAAAAGGGCCTTTGAACACTACACGATAAATGTATGGTTGAAGGGATGTCTAATTGCACTCTGGATTTTGATTTCTATGAACATTGCATATATGGTAAACAAAATTGAGTAAGACTCCCATCTGGTGCTACAAGAGTAAAGTAGATCTTAGAGTTGATACACAGTGATGTGTTTGGACCTGTTCCTATTCCATCCCTAGGTAAATCTATGTATTATGTTTCATTCATAGATGATTTTTCAAGAAACACATGGATTTATTTTATTAGAAATAAATATGAGGTATTTGATAAATTCAAAGAGTTTAAGGCTCTGGTAGAAAATCAGACAGAGAAGAAAATAAAGGCATTGAGAATAGATAATGGTGGATAATTTTGTTAGAAGTGTGGCATAGCAAGGAAAAATACTACTCCATAGACTCCTTAGCAGAATGGAGTTACAGAATGGATGAACAAGACACTGATGGAAAAAGCAAGGAGCATGCTCAGCGGTGTCGGGTTACAACAAGAATTCTAGGCAGAGGCAGTGGGTACAACATGTTACCTAGTCAATCGATCACCTTCATAAGAGTTGGATGATAAAACTCCACACGAGGTATGGTCTGGAAAGAAACCCTCTCTTCAACATCTTAGAGTGTTTGGTTGTGATGCGTATGTACATGTTCCAAAGGAAAATAGAAGTAAGCTGGATAAAAAGGCTGAAAAGTGTATCTTTATTGGTTATAAAGATGGTGTGAAAGGTTATTTGCTTTGGAACCTAAAAACCAAGAAAACTGTTTACAGTCGAGATGTTGTTTTTCAGAGGGGTAAAAGATGTGTCCAAACAGGAATTCCTACCAACGCAAGACGAACCTGAGAAAATAGAGCTTGCGTTGGATAATGCAAAATATGAATCATCTGAAGAAGAGGAAGAAAAAGAAGAAGAAGAAGAACCTCATACCCCAGTATTGAAGAGATCAGTAAGAGATAGAAGGCAACCAGAAAGGTATAGTCCACCTGATTTTTCGTTCCAATTTTTCTTTATCTATTACTGATGATGATCCCAGAACTGTCAGGGAAGTAGTAAATTTAGAGGATAGTAAACTCTGGAAGAAGGCCATGGTTGAAGAAATGGATGCCTTGGATAAGAATGAGGCATGGGATATAGTTGAGTTGCCAGCTGGAAGAAAATCTTTTTGTAGCAAATGGTTGTTTAAGAAGAAGTTTAATGCACAATGTAAAGTGGAGAAATACAAAGCTCAGTTAGTAGAAAAAGGTTATTCCCAAGTAGAGGGAATTAACTTTGTTGAGATTTTTTCTCCTGTTGCTAAGTTATCTTATATTATATTTCTTTTATCTATTGTTGTTGCTTTTGATCTTGAAGTGAAACAGATGGATGTGAAGACAACATTCCTACATGGGGATCTGGAAGAAGAAATCTACATGAAGAATCTAGAAGGCTTTGTATTGAAGGGAAATAAAGAGTTGTTCTGTAAGCTAAATAAGTCACTATATGGTTCGAAGCAATCACCTAGGATGTGGTACCAAAAGTTTGACACATACATCCTTGGATTGGGATTTGTAAGAAGTAGGGTTGATCACTGTGTATATTCCAAGAAGGTTGGTAATCACTTCATTTATGTAGTGTTGTTGATCCAAGTGGATATCGGTGGTGACCCACCTTTTCCAGCTAGCTCAAAAAAACTTTATAGCAATTTTGATAATTTACTATTTTTAGCATTTTTTTGGGTCTTGAACTTCCAGAGCCGTTTTGAGGCCCTAAACAACGTTTTTTGGTGTTTGTTGTGGTCTAAAATTTTTATTATGAAATTTTCTGCAACTTTTGTAGTCCTCCGATAGATATTTCCAATGGGCTATCTTACGCCTACAATGGATATCGTATGCATAAGTTACAACCCCGGGAAGTTGATGTACTGACTTACCCAAACGGGGCCCACATGACTTTTGGCGCTTCATCTCCTAGGGTTAGGTTTTTGGATGTTTAGGGTTTGTGAAACTCATGTTTATTGTAAAAAGGCCTTGAGAGCCTCATTGTAATCATCTTATTGTGAATGAGTGCAACCGTCACATCTCTTCTCAGAGATAAGCTGCCACCATTCCAGTAAGCTTGTTTTCCACTGCATTTTACAGTTTCAACTTATTTCCTTATTGAATAGAAAACCAGTTTTACTGTATCTCTATTATTTTGTGTTAAGCATATGGTAATAATCTGTAGTCATTTCGTTCTTCTCATAAAATCCATATCAGTGGTATCAGAGCGGTCTGCTCCTTGTCGTCTTAATGCATGTCCCCAACGAGGTTGGAGTACAAAGATTTGTGTCTCGAGCTTGTTTCTCTTGAGGACAAAAGCTCTCGCACACCTAAGCGAACTCTCATGGAAGGAGAAAAGAAAGATGATAGGACAGGAGATCCTTTCAAACTGTTGATTGAGGAATCCCTCTCACAACAAAAGAACGAGATGATGGATAATTTTGCGCAAATCCTTCGGCGACTACCAACAGGTGATGCATCTTCTTCGAGCGGAGGCACCGCCCCCTTCAAGGTACAAATAAACTTCAATATTGCTATATTTGAAGGTCAGAAGGGTATTTCTACTAGTGGTTGAATCTACTAGAAGGGTATTTCTCTGTCCATAACTTTTTGAATAGAGAAAAGATTACTTTTGCGTTCCTCAAAGCCATTCCCCATGTCAAAGATTGGTGGGAAACTTTCCGTGAGAAAAAGGAAACAGAGGAACCCTCATTATTTACAGTCATGGCCACCTGAGAATCCTTTAGGGATGCTATTAAGGAACAATACTACCCTGTCAGAAGTTATGACGACTTGTATACCAAATGGACCACACTGTGGCAAGAGAAAGACCAAGCAGTGCCAGATTTCACAAATATCTTCCATACCTTGCACACCAAGATGGGTATCAAAGATTCAGAGAGACATCTGGTGCTTAAGTATCGCAGTGCTCTACATAGATACATCCATACCGAAATGGAATTTCTGGACATCTCATCCTTGGTTGCGGCCTACCGACATGTCGTCAAAATCGAGCAGAAGATCAAACAAAAGACGTGACAATTTGGGTCGGGGAACCCCTCACAACAAAAGCCAGGAAAGGGAGGCCCCAACACACAAAACAAAGGACAGAGAAAATATGGACAGTATCAGGACAACCAGTCCAATCCATAAGCAAAGAAGGACACTGGAAAGACAAAGAAAGATACCGGGAAGTGGTGCGACTTGCATAAGAGCCCTTGGTATAGCAATGTTGATTGCCGCTCAAAGCAGATGCTGGTGGCCGAAGTGAAAGCCTCTGAATCAGATGTGGGTTCTAACTCTAATTCAAAACCAGAAAGGGGAAGACAGATCATTGACACGAAACCCAGTGCCACCATTGCTACCACCAAGCTCCAACATGGTGAACCAGACGAGCCAGAAGAAGGAGAGCGCCTCTTCCATTCACATATGTGGGTAAAAGGCACCCGACTGCACTTCATCATTGATAGTGGTAGCCAGAAGAACCTCATCTCAGTAGAGGTCATCAAGCAGCTGGCCCTACTGACAACGCTGCACCCACAACCCTACACCATTGGATGGCTCTGCCAAGGAACCAATAGCCATGTCATCCAACAGTGTCGACTGTCATACGACATCAAGCCCTTCAAAGATGAGGTATTGTATGATGTTTCTCCTCTCAAAGTTTGTGATGTTATTTTGGGCCAACTTTATTTATGGAAACGTCATGTTGTATATGAGTCTAGGCCTCGTAGTCTTATTATTACTTTGAACAAGAAATTGTACAGGATACCCAAGGCTGTCCCACCTAGTGTTATTTCCTTTATCTCTACTAAGAAGTGTAGGAAGGTCATCTCTCAAACGAAGAAGTTTGTCTTCTTCATGATTCGCTCTCAGAATGAGAGAAAAATCATAGCCACATCCAGGGTCTCTATGGATGACCTCTCCACACAGCATAAGCAAGTAGATAAGGTCGTGGAAGAATACTCATATATCTTCTCCTCACCTATCGAGGTACCTTTGCACTGTTAGGTCAAGCACCCCATCAATCTGATCCCTGGCACACCGCTGCCCAATGGGCCAGTCTATCGCCGCTCTTTGTTAGAGAATGAGGAGATCAAGTGACAGATCCAAGAATTGCTCCACAAGGGGCACATCCATCCTATATCATCACCTTGTGGGATCCCAATCGTGCTAGTACAGAAGAAAGATGGAACCTGGCGACTTTGCATTGATTATCGAGCTCTGAATAAAATCACAATCATAAACTGGTACCCGATTCCCTGAATCGACGACCTCCTTGATCAACTCATGGGGGCCAAATACTTCAGTAATATTGATCTGAAGTCTGGCTACCACCAGGTCCCGATAGAATAGACAGATGTATGGAAGACTGCCTTCAAGTCAAAGGAAGGCCTTTTTGAATGGCTGGTCATGCCCTTTGGTCTGAAAAACGCTCCAGCCACTTTCATGAGGATGATGGAAGATATCCTGTGACCATTCACCAATACTTTTGTAGTGGTGTATCTTGATGACATTCTCATTTACAGCAAGACTTGGGCCGAACACTTGTAGTATATTCAGCAGGTTCTACATACCCTGCGGCAGCACAAGCTATATGCCAACTTGGAAAAATGCTCCTTTGGCATGGACAAAGTACATTACCTAGGATACATCATTGATCAACATGACATACATGTGGATCCAGCCAAGATCCAAGTCATCCATGACTAGCCAACCCCAAACACACTCACTGATCTTCGAAGCTTCTTGGGCCTTACCAATTTCTACCACAGGTTTGTGTTGGGATTCTTCCATGTTGCATGGGCCCTCAGCCAAATAACCATGGGTGGTGGTAAGGATAAATTTGTGTGGGGATAGCCCCAACAAAAAACGTTTGATGATTTGAAGCAACGCTTGTGCACAACCCCAGTACATTCACTACCAGACCTACAACAACCCTTTGAGATTGAGATCGATGATTTAGACTATGCTGTGGGTGCCATTCTCATGCAACACAGACACCCCATGGACTATCATAGTGAAACACTATCAGATGTTATCCGTAAGTACCCTACTTATGAAAAAGAAATGTACTCCATTGTGAAAGCCTGCCGCCAGTGGAGACATTACATTCTTGGGAGGGAGACAATCATCCACATTGATCATAAGCCACTGTAGTTCATGCAGACACAAAGAAAATTGTAGAATGACTGCCATCAAATGTGGTCCACATACTTGCAACAATTCCACCTCAACATCAAGTATAAAATATGAAGCACCAACCCCGTCGCTGATTGCCTCAACAGACCACCATTCGCGACACTCACCACAGTGCTAGACTCCTTCGGCCATGAGACCTTTGGATGGCCCCAACTCTATGAGACAGACCCGAACTTCGCCACCACCTACCAAATGTTGGGTGCAAAGGCAGTTGTCGATAATTTCCATCTTCAGGATGGGTTGTTGTGTCTTTTGGGCCATATATGTGTTCCCTCAAGTGAGTGAGTGAATCTGATCTGGGAATACCACTACAAATGGGTGGTAGGACACTTCAACATCGAAAAGATAGTGGCAATGCTACAAAAACATTTCTACTGGTCGAAACTTCGACAGGAGGTCAGCAAGTATATCATGTCTTGCATTGCCTGTGTTATTGCCAAACCAACCACTAAGAAACAGGGCATGTACACCCGTCTTCCTATTCTTGAAAGACCATGGGAGTCCATCTCAATGGACTACATGTCAAGCCTCCCATCCACCAAGTAGGGAAATGACTGTGTTTTTGTGGTTGTCGATCACTTTTCTAAGATGGCGATTTTGGTTTCTTGCAAGAAGAGCATCGCATCAGAAGCCACTGCCAAGCTCTTCTTTGAATGAGTCCGGGTACATTTTGGAATCCCACAAAACATTGTCCTAGATTGGGAAAATTGATTTCTCAGCACATTCTGGTCGAGCCTCTGGTCACTACTGGACACCAAGCTCACCAAATCCATGGCCTTCCACCCCCAGACAGATGGCCAAACTAAGGTCTTAAATCGAATGATCGTGCATATCCTGCGCATGTATAATTCCAAGAACCCTCGCACATGGGATGAGAGTCTTCCCTATGTCCAACATAGCTACAATCGAGCCCTGCATACCTCAACTAGCCACAGCCCCTTTCAAGTGGGGTTGGGATTCCAACCATTGGGTTCCATAGATGTTGCACTTCCCCTTGCGGTCACCTCGACCGACTCATCTCCTGCTCCAACTAAGGTTGACAAAGCCACCCAATTCATTGAGATGATCCAACACATCTTCCAATAGGTTTAGGATATCCTACAAAATTCCAATGACAAGTACAAGAAACACCATGATCAACATTGAGTTCCACACAAGTTTCAGGTGGGAAACAAAGTTTGGTTGCACTTGCAGAAAGAACGCCTTACATGACTCCATTGGAAGCTTCACCCACTCTGTTATGTTGGAAATATGGCTACAACAGAGATGACACAGATGATCAAGGTTGTCATTGATGGCAATCGATTGTTTATGAAGAAAAGATGCTGAAACACGCTGCAATACAAATGTAAACTGCCGCAACACAAATGCGAACTGCTGCAACACAAATGCAAACACAGATGCTGAAAAAACAGTGCTGAAACAGCGTTGGAACACAGAAGCTAAACGCAGATGGTTAAGGTTTTCATTGATGGCTATAACAGAAGAATGACGCAGATGATCAAGATTGCTTATACGAACACAGATGCTGCAACACCAATGCGAACACAAATGCTGAAACACGACTGCTGCAACACAAAAGTGAAACATGCTGAAACGTAGATGCTGAAACACGACTGTTGGAAGCAAACACAGATGCTGCAACACAAAAGTGAAACATGCTGAAACGTAGATGCTGAAACACGACTGTTGAA
>ML782126.1:101763-115711 GCA_009831015.1 Picea engelmannii | reverse complement strand
GGGGGGGGCAGGTATGCCCCCCCTTGGTTACGCGCAGCGTTTAGCACTGGGCGCAACCCAGGGTAGCTTCCCCAAAAAAAAAATTGGGCCTTTTTTGCTAATTTTAGCGGTTTACTAAAAATAATCCCGGTTTTAGGGATTAGGGTTTTGGTATATACGAAATACCTAAAAAAATTGTATATATTGTATAGTGAATGGTGAAATTCGATATAATGAATATAAGAAAGGTTTTCTTGGTTGAGGGTTTCCGGTAGATATCTCTATGTACTATGTGAATGAGCCATTAATTAAATTATGTTTTCCTTAAGAATCTATATGCATTTATTTACTTTACAGGTTTAAAACTTACATGTGGTATCAGAGCTCATTTTTGGCTTCAAAGGGATGCCTTTGTTGTTGAGGGTTTGGCTCGATCTTGATAGATCAAGTTTATCTTAGGTTTGTGATAAACCTGGGTTTAGTGGGAGATTTTGTAGTGGTGATTTGAGTGCAGAATGAGAAATGGCGAGTTCTTCTAGAATCGAGATAGAGAAATTCAACGGTAAAAACTTTGAGCTATGGAAGCTGAAGATGGAGGACGTTCTTGTAGAAAAAGAACAATGGATCGTTGTTGATCCTGGTACACAACCTACTAGTACACTGTCTACTAGCACACAGGCTACTGGTACACAACCTACCAGTACACAAACTACAAGTACACCACCTACTGGTATGTCGAAGGAAGATTGGGAGAAGTTGGATAGAAGAGCAAGGAGTACTATTCGACTCTACCTGGTAGATTCGGTGTTGTTTAATGTCTATGGAGAATCTACAACCAAGGAAATATGGGATAAGTTGGGGAATTTGTATCAATCAAAGTCCCTGGTAAACAAGCTATTTCTTCGAAAGAAGCTGTATCATCTTAGGATGGAAGATGGAGATTCTGTGACAAAACATCTAAATGCCTTTAATACTCTAGTAAGTCAACTTGTCTCTATTAATATCACGATTGCAGAAGAAGATAAGTGTATTACTTTGTTATGTTCTTTGCTAGACTCTTGGGATAATCTGGTTGTAGAAATAAGTAGTACCACTCAATCTACATTGAAGTATGAGGATGTAGTTGCATCCTTGTTATCTGAAGAGATGAGGTGAAAAAGCATGGATGGACACAACATAGATGCTTTATTTGTAAGAGGGCGTACCCAAGATAGGAACCTTGGTAAGCCTTTGGGGTGGAGATCTAAATCTATAGGTAGATCTAAGTCTCTAGGAAAATCTTTGAGGAAATGTTGGAAGTGTGGTAAAACAGGGCATTATAAGAAAGATTGCAAGTCTAAGAAGGTTGAAAAATCAAAGTGATATGATAGTACCTCTTCCAGAGAGGCGAAAACCTCCACTGAAGAAGGAGGTGATGTTTACCTAGCATCTACAAGTACACATGCAGACCACGATGTATGGTTGATCGACTCAGGTGCATCATACCATATGACTCCTCACAGGGAGTGGTTCTCTAAATATGAAAAATATGATGGTGGTGATGTATTCCTAGGAGATGACTCGACAACAAAAATATTGGGACATGGAAGGGTTAAGTTGTTGCTAAAATATGGAAGGATTAGAACACTCCCTGGGGTTCTGCACATTCCAAAACTAGCTAGGAGACTAATATATGTAAGCAAGATGGATGATGCCGGAGTGGATACTATATTTGGAAAGAACACTTGCAAGATGGTACGAGGAGCAATGGTGTTGACGAGGGGAGTTCGGTGTGGAACTCTGTACAATTTGATGGGAAGCACTTATACTAATGGGTGTAACAATTATGTTGTCCCTGAACAGAGAAATAAAGAAGACAAGACCAATATTGTACCTGGAAAGAAGACCATGATGTGGCATCAAAGACTAGGACATATTGGAGAAAAGGGCCTTCGAACACTACATGGTAAAGGTATGTCTAATTTCACTCTGGATTTTTATTTCTGTGAACATTGAATATATGGTAAACATAATCGAGTAAGATTCCCATTTGGTGCTACAAGAGAAAAGGGGATCTTAGAGTTGATACACAGTGAAGCGTTTGGACCTGTTCCTGTTCCATCCCTAAGTAAATCTTTGTATTATGTTTCATACATAGATGATTTTTTAAGGAACACATGGATTTATTTTCTTAGAAAGAAATATGAGGTATTTGATAAATTTAAAGAGTTTAAGGCTCTAGTGGAAAATCAGGCAGAGAAGGAAATATAGGTATTGAGAACAGATAATAGTGGAGAATTCTGCGAAAATGAATTCGAAGAATTCTGTAAGAAGTGTGGTATAGCAAGGCAAAAGACTACTCCATATGCTCCTCAACATAATGGAGTTGCAGAAAGGATGAATAGGACACTGATGGAAAAATCAAGGAGCATGCTCAGCGGTGCCGGGTTGGGACAAGAATTCTGGGCAGAGGTAGTGGGTACAACATGTTACCGGGTCAATCGATCACCTTCATCAGCGTTGGATGATAAAACTCCACACGAGGTATGGTATGGAAAGAAACCCTCTCTTCAACATCTTAGAGTGTTTGGTTGTGATGCTTATGTACATGTTCCAAAGGAAAATAGAAGTAAGCTGGATAAAAAGGCTGAAAAGTGTATATTTATTGGTTATAAAGATGGTGTGAAAGGTTATAAGCTTTGGAACCCAGAAACCAAGAAAACTGTTTATAGTCGAGATGTTGTTTTCAGAGAGGTAAACGATGTGTCCAAATAGGAATTCCTACCAACGCAAGACGAGCCTGAGAAAATAGAGCTTGAGTTGGATGATGCAAAATCTGAATCATCTAAAAAAGAGGAAGAAAAAGAAGAAGAAGAAGAACCTCATACCCCAATATTGAGGATATCAGTGAGAGATAGAATGCATCCAGAAAGGTATAGTCCACCTGATTTTTGTTCTAATTTTTCTTTATCTATTACTGATGATGATCCCAGAACTGTCAGGGAAGCAGTGAATTCAGAGGATAGTAAACTATGGAAGAAGGCTATGGTTGAAGAAATGGATGCCTTGGATAAGAATGAGGCATGGGATATAGTTGAGTTGCCAGCTGGAAGAAAATCTGTTGGTAGCAAATGGTTGTTTAATAAGAAGTTTAATGCACAAGGTAAAGTGGAGAAATACAAAGCCCAGTTAGTAACAAAAGGTTATTCCCAGGTAGAGGGAATTGACTTTGGTGAGATTGTTTCTCTTATTGCTAAGTTAACTTCTATTAGATTTATTTTATCTATTGCTGTTGCTTTTGATATTGAAGTGGAAGAGATGTTTGTGAAGACAACATTCCTACATGGGGATCTTGAAGAAGAAATCTACATGAAGAAACCATAAGGCTTTGTAGTGAAGGGAAATAAAGAGTTGGTCTGTAAGCTAAAGAAGTCACTATATGGTCTGAGGAAATCACCTAGGATGTGGTACCAAAAGTTTGACACATACATCCTTGGATTGGGATTTGTAAGAAGTAGGGTTGATCACTGTGTATATTCCAAGAAGGTTGGTAATGACTTCATTCATGTAGTGTTGTATGTTGATGACATGTTGTTGGTAGGAAATAACATGGATGTTATCAAGGGGGTGAAATTGCAGCTATCCTCCAAATTTGACATGAAGGATCTCGGTGATGCTAACTTCATTCTAGGAATATAGATTAAAAGAGATCGTGCAAACATGAAGCTCTGGTTGAATCAGAGAAAATATGTTGAGACAATATTGCAAAGGTTTAATATGCATGGAAGTAAACCGATCAAGGTTTCTATTCCTATAGGTGTAAATTTATCTGCAGATCAGTGTCCCAAGACACAGGAAGAAGAAGAGGACATGTCCCATGTTCCATATGCCAGTGCAGTTGGTAGTTTGATGTATGAAATGGTCTTTACTAGACCGAACATTGCACATGCAATGGGAGTTTTGAGTAGGTATATGTCAAAACCAGGGAAGGAGCATTGGACAACAGTAAAGAGGGTCTTCAGGTATCTTCGTGGCACTACCAGTGATGGATTGTTCTACCAAGGAAGAACAATATTGGATAGAGTGTTGGACATACATGGCTTTGTTGATGCAGAGTGGGCTGGAGATCTAGATCGCAGAATATCTACAAGTGTGTATGTGTTTAACCTATTTGGAGGAGAAATCAGTTGGATGAGAAAAAGGGAGGTTGTAGTGGCGCTCTCAACTACAGACGTTGAATACATGGTATCCACTCATGCAAGCAAGGAAGAAGTATGGTTACAAAGATTGTGTTCATGTATTGGGTTGGTACAACAAGAAGTGAGATTAGATTGTGACAGTCAAAGTGCAATCTTCCTGGAAAAGAACCCAACTTACCATTCAAAGACAACGCATATTGATGTACAGTATCACTTTGTGAGAGACATGGTTGAGGAAAAGAAGGTGTTGCTGGAAAAGGTTGACACTTTGAAGAATGTTGCAGATTCATTGACAAAGTCTGTGAGAACATAAAATTTCTCCTAGTGTAGAGTAACAATGGGCATTTTTGCACTGGATTTTTGACTATACAATCCCCTAGACCTTTGGATGCAAAGAAAACAACAAGTGGGGGAATGTTGGGTATGTGTTATATTCTTTGCATGTGTGTGTGTGGGCGCATCAGATATGACAACTGTGTCTGACGATCCCTCATACTAGTGCTCTGCTTGTGTCGTGTGCCCCGAGCGCTTTCCTAGGGGGGTCCCAGGGAGGGGTAGGTATGCCTCCCCATGGTTACGCGCAACGTTCGACACCGGGCATAGCCCGGGGTAGCATCCCAAATTTGTGTTTTAGGCGTTTTTTTCTATTTTTAGCGGATTTTTCTATTTTTAGCGGTTTACTAAAAATAATCCCAGTTTTAGGGATTAGGGTTTTGGTATCTACAGAATGCCTAAAAATGTTGTATATATTGTATAGTGAATGGTGAAATTCGATATACTGAATATAAGAAAGGTTTTCCTAGTTGAGGTTTTCCTATATATATCTCTGTGTAGTATGTGAATGAGCCATTGATTAAATTTTGTTTTGCTTAAGAATCTATATGCATTTCTTTACTTCACAGGTCTAAAACTTACATGTGGTATCAGAGCTCATTTTTGGATTCTGAGGGATGCCTTTGTTGTTGAGGGTTTGGCTCGGTCTTGATAGATCAAATTTATCTTTTGTCTGTGATAATGATGCAGGAGCATCGCCAACTCAACAAGCGTGGAGCCAGCGCATGTGTTTTTAAACACATGACATATAAAGCTTGATAACTCTTTTTGAATTTTCAATTAAGATGAAGTGCCATATCCTTCAATGAAACATTTATGAAGGATCACCTGTTGTATTGTAGAAAACCTTGAGCCATACGCTCTTGTCTGAATTAGATAGGAGGCATTTATTAGATTTAATGTAAGTAGATAGATGTTTAAATCTAGATTAGACAGTTTTAGAGTCTGGGAGGGAAAACGGATATAGACACCCTCACTTGTACATTGTAAGGTTATGGAGAGTCATTCATTCAGGAGCAAGAGGAGAGAGCAAGCAGAGAATTTGTGAAGAACACCCATGTACAGACGTTTTTGAATTAATAGAAGAGAGTCTTTGATTCAATTTCATGGCTGGTGTTGTTTCTCTGTGTATGTTGTTTATGTGCTCATGAATGTTTGTTTATGTTATGCATTTGCTTTGAATATGTTGTGCTTGAGATTTCAGAGGTTTAACTGAAGTCTGAGAGAGGAGAGAATAAGTTTCAAATTGTTTCTCTGTCTGAGCCAGGAGATTCCTGCATAAAGTGCAGTTGAATTCATCCGCATAGAGTGCGTTGATGAGGCTCGAAAGTTAACCCTTATTCTCATTCACCCAGGAGTTGGTTTGGGCTGATAGAGTCATGCAGGAGAAGTGCAGGCTAAAATTGAAGTCTCAGTGGCTAGTCTGAGCAAAGGAAGGTATAAACTACTGTTGTCAGAAGTACACAGAGTCTGAAAGAATCAACACTTTGAGAGTTGTTGAAGGTCGAGCACGAGAAGTGGGTGCAAAGTCTCTGAGAGAGTCAGAGTGAATAAGGTCAAGAGGGATAGAACCTTTGGGATATCATTGAAAGGGAATGTAGAAAGTTCGGGCCGAAAAAGGTTCGAGCCGGAGCTGCAAGCACAAACATCAGAGAACAAGTGTCGAGAAGGAACACTTAGCCATTCTTAGAATATCCTCGAGGGGAGAAATCGACAGTTAGGATTCACCGAGGGAACTAACGAAATCCTGCCAGCTGTGAGATCGTGCGGAGTTGCGCAGGGTTTAAACCCCAGCGAGCGGAGGAGGAGTCATCGAGAATTTGGCTCATTGGGATATCGGGGTTTCCGTGGTCGGGGAACTCTAGTAGCGCAAAATCGCGATCCGCAATTTCCTGAAAGGATCTCAGCCGTTGATCTCAAGTAGACATGTGTCAAACATCAGGAGCATCGGGGTTCCGTCCATAAGGGTATCGGGGTTTCCGAGGACATAGAAATCTCGCATCAAGAAATCGCGATCCGTGATTTCCCGACGAGCGCTTTGGACCATTCATCGTCGAGGAAACGTGGCGGAAGATCTTGGCTAGTCAGGGTTTGGAGGCATCGGGGTTTCCAGAGGGGAGGAATGCTTGCAGATTTAAATCATGATTGGCGATTTCCCGACGTGGTCTGAACCGTTGATCGGAGGGACATGTGGCGAGAGATCTCGAGGTATCGGGGTTCGGCATATCGGGATTTTCGTTGTTGAAAGAATCACTGCAGAAGGAGTTTCGAAACTCCGAAATGCGATAGCCATACGATTGCGTGTTGAGTGGAGGACAAGTTTCAGAAGATTGAGCCTCGCCTTAAGGTGACGACCGGTGGTATCGGAGATCGGGGATCTAAGATTCCAGAAGTGCGAGTTCTTCGCATTGCAAATTCACGAACTCCGAAATCCTGATAAGGGGGAAGGACATGGTCACGTGGGTTGGAAGGTCACACGAGGAAGGAGCATCCAGAGGGGCTAGCACCATAGTGGAAGCGCCATCACGAATCGGGGTTCGGAAACTTGGGGAGGTAGTGAAACTCTACATCGCATTTTCCGATTTTCGGATAGGGAAAACCTCGACAGGAACAAGGAAGCATTGGCATTGAGACCCATCGGGTTTCGGGGTTTTCTAATACCCATTTTCCACGAGTGCAGGACTCGTAACCCTGCGAGGTTCGATTTCCCGATATAACACAGCGGAGTCACAAGGATAGTTCTGTGGGTAGAGAAAAGTATCGATAAGGGGATTTGGAGAGTGTTTCAGCTCTTCGGGCCAAAGGGAAAAGAAGGTCTTGGTAGTTGCAGACGTGCCCTGGGTGGCGTGCCTGCGTCAAGTGGTATCAGAGCAAGAAAATCTCTCTGTTTTCTGTAGCAGAGAAGAAAGGAGAATTCACCATGCGCCACGAAGAAGAGATAGACATTCACCTGATCCAGAGGGGGAAGGGGAATCGTCCAGAGAAAGAGGTAGGCCAGGGCAGAATCTAGAAGTAGAAAGACAACTGTAAGAATTACGCTCTATGATTGTGGATATAGGAATAAAGCAGAGGCGCAAAGATGATGCAGAAGATACCAGTGAATCCGAGGATGAAGGTGAAGCTGGACAGGGAGTAGGAGAAATCCCAGCGGAAGATGCAGCAAATGAGCGATTAATGAAAGCCATAGCCCGGATGAGTTCAAAGACAAAGATGGACATTCCAACTTATGAAGGAAATCTGGATGCAGAAGAGTTGTTGGATTGGATTAGAGCTCTTGACACCTACTTTGATTATGAGGATATCGAAGAGGATAAAAAGGTCAGACATGCTATCACCAAATTGAAGGGACACGCAGCATTATGGTGGGACAAACTTCAAGCAGATAGACGTTGCAAAGGTAAGCACAAGATTAAAAGTTGGGATCGAATGGTTGCGAAGATGAAAGAAAAATTTATCCCAAGGGATTATCAGATCACATTGTTCAGGAGGATGCATAACCTAAGACAGAAGTTGATGACGGTGAAGGAGTACACCGAGGAATTTTACAAGCTCAATATCAGAGTAGGTCATCGGGAGAGCGATGATGAAAAAGTTGCCCGGTATATGAATGGCTTAAGATATAATATCTAGGATGAGATGAGTATGGCAACCATCCGAACGGTTGAGGATGCATATCAAATGGCGTTGAAGGCTGAGGAAAAGCTAAGCCGTAAGCCAGGATAGCAAGGCCGAGGTAGGAGCCAACCGAAAGGTAAGTCAGTTGCTCAAGATAAATTCCAGAAATCTAAGGACGACTGGAAGAAGCCTCAGACGAGAACAGAAAGAGGAGGAAGTTTACAGTGAGGTCAGCACGCTGAACAACGAAGGCAGCAGACAGAACAAGGAGAAGGATACGCTGACGCGAACACATTTCCTCATACCATAGGTAGAGGAAGAGGCAGAGGAGGAATCATCACATGTTACACATGCGGGAAAAATAGACACAAGGCAGTTGACTGTCCAGATAGGAAGACAGATAAAGGAGAATCTCACATCGCCCAAGCACAAAGGCGAGATGCTGAGGAAGAAGACACAGAAGACGGAAGGTCATTGATGATGCATAAGGTTCTCTTAACCCCTGAGAAAGAGGTGGAGGACACAGCTCAGAGGAGCCGACTGTTCAGGACAGCTTGCAAGACCAAGGACTGGAAATGTAAGGTCATCGTAGACAGTGGAAGCACAGACAATCTCGTTTCAACCAAGATGGTGGAAAAACTGGAGCTGGAAACAACTGACCACTCGAGGCCATACAAAGTTTCATGGCTGCAGAAGGGACATCAGGTGAGTGTCACTAAACAATGTTTAGTTGAATTCAAGATAGGTGGATATAATGATAAAATCTTGTGTGATGTCATTCCCATGGATGTCTATCATATATTTCTGGGTAGACCGTGGCAGTATGACAGAAATGTGGTTCATGACGGAAGGATGAACACATATACTTTGGAGAAGGATGGGAGGACACACAGATTGCTTCCGATAAAGGATAAAGAAGTGAAACCGGAAGTAAGCAACAAGATACTTCTCATGAGTGGGAAGGAACTTCTAGCGGAAGTAAAGAAGAAGGAAGATCCACAATTCCTTGTGGTCAGGAAACCGAAAGTTGTTTTGACCAACACAAGGGTGGATGATCTGCCAAAGGAAATTCAGGAACTGCTGGAAGAGTTTGCTGATATAGTGGTGGATGAATTACCTCATTCATTGCTGCCGATGAGGAGCATAAGCCATCATATAGACCTCATACCAAGAACAAGTTTGCCAAAAAAAGCAGCATACAGGTTGACGTCGTAGGAGAACGAAGAGGTCAAAAGACAAGTACATGAGCTACTAGATAAAGGACTGGTCAGGGAAAGTCTTAGTCCGCGTGCCGTTCCAACGGTACTGAGTCCAAAGAAGGATGGAGGTTGGAGAATGTGCACTGGTTCCAGAGCCATCGATAAGATAACCATCAGGTACAGGTTTCCATTTCCGAGGATGGATGACTTGATGGACTGCTTGAGTGGAGCAGAGTTTTTTTCAAAGGTTGATTTGAAAAGTGGATACCATCAAATTCACATGAGGGAAGGCGATGAATGGAAGACAGCCTTCAAGACTAACAAAGGTTTGTATGAGTGGTTGGTCATGCCATTTGGCTTGAAAAATGCACCAAGTACATTCATGAGGCTGATGACTGAAGTACAAGAGTTTATTGGTAATTTTGACATTGTTTATTTGGATGACATCTTGATTTTCAGCAAGTCAAAAGAAGAGCATCTAAATCATTTAGCTGCAGTAATGAGGAAGCTACAGCAAGAGAAGTTGTTAATCAACATGAGGAAGTCTTCATTTATGAAGAGAGAACTCATTTACTTAGGGTTTGTCATATCGGCAAATGAATTGAAGATGGATCCAAGTAAAGTTGAGGTAATTAAAAGTTGGCCATTATCGAGAAATGTTTTCAAGGTGAGAAGTTTTCACGGACTGGCGAGTTTCTACAGGAAATTCATCAGGAATTTTAGTGGAATTAGCGCAGCAATGATGGACACAGTCAAGAAAAGACATAAATCTTTTCATTGGACTGAAGCGGCAGAGAAGAGCTTCAATCTGTTGAAGCGGAAGATCACAGAGCAACCAGTGTTGGTGTTTCCAGATTTTCAGAAAGTTTTCCAGGTAAAGTGTGATGTGAGTGGATTTGCCATAGGAGCGGTCTTAAGCCAGGAGGACAGACCAATCACATATTTCAACGAGAAGCTGGATGAGGCCAAGGTGAAGTATTCAACATATGATAAATAATTTTATGCTGTCATACAGGCGTTGAAGAAGTGGAGGCATTATTTGATGCCAAAAGAATTTGTATTGTATAGTGATAATCATGCACTACAGTTTGTAAGTCAACAAGAGAAGTTGAATCAGAAACATGCAAAATGGGTAGAGTATATGCAGAATTTTACATTTGTAATTAAACACATTTTGGGGACTGCTAACAAAGTGGTTGATGCTTTGAGCAGGAAATGTTTGTTGTTGCAGGAGTTTCGAGTCAAGACCTTGGGCTTTGAAAATCTAAAAGACATGTATGCAGGTGATGCAGATTTTGCAGAGGCATATGAGGCAGCTGAGAATCTAGTTCTCAGAGACAGAAGCCCGTGGATGGATTACCTGATCCAAAATGGACTGTTATTTATACGCAATCATTTATGCATTCCACATTGCTCCATGAGGGAGAATTTGCTAAAAGAAAAGCATAGTGGCAGATTGGTAGGAAATTTTGGCCACGATAAGACATTTGAAAAGCTAAGTGAAGCCTATTTCTGGCTGAATATGCGAACAGATGTCAATAATTTTGTTGACAAGTGCAAGATTTGTCAACATTCAAAGGATAGAAAGAAGAATGCGAGATTCTATCAATCATTACCCATACCTGAGAGGCCGTGGGATGAAATCAACATGGATTTCGTATTAGGATTTCTGAGGATGCAATGAGGACATGATTCAATATTTGTGGTGGTTGACAGGTTCTCAAAAATGGCACATTTCGTTCCATGCCAGAAGACCAGTGATGCGACTCATATCGCGAATTTGTTTTTCAAGGAGATTGTTAGGCTTCATGGTTTACCCAGAAGCATTGTATCGAACATAGATACAAAATTCATAGGAAATTTCTGGAGGACACTCTAGAATAAGATGGGAACTAACTTGATATTTAGTTCAGCCTATCATCCACAAACAGATGGGAAAACAGAGGTAGTCAACAGAAGTCTGGGAGATTTACTCAGAAGCTTGGTGACAGAGCACCACAGGAGCTGGGACAATGTGTTGCCACAAGCAGAGTTTGCATACAACGATTCAGTGAATCGAAGTATAGGAAAAATCCCATTTGAAATTGTATATGGCAGGCAGCCGAGAGGAGTATCTGAACTCAGGGATTCAGAACAGATAATCACAAAAAGTGCAAGCGCTGAATAATTCACAGAAGCGATGGAAGAACTTCACCGCAGAGTGAAGCAACGATTGTTGGAGCCGAACCAGGAATACAAACGAAGAGCAGATCAGCATCGAAGACAACTTCAATTCGAAGTTGGTGATCTAGTTCTGGCACATCTGAGGAGAGAAAGGTTCCCAAGGGGAACATACAACAAACTAAAAATGAAGAAAATTGGGCCATGTAGAGTCCTGAAGAAATTGGGAGAAAATGCTTATGAGATTGAACTGTCGGATGAGATTGGAATATCTCCGACATTCAATGTTTCAGACTTATATCCATATAAGGCTGAGGAAAAAGGAACTGGAAATGATGAGCAGCCATAGATCCAGTGGCAGAAGCAGATTTCGAGGGAAAAAAGGCCACAAATGGAGTGTATACTTAACAAGAGGGTCAGCAAAAGAACCAGACGGAAGCAATACTTCGAGTATCTGGTGAAGTGGAAAAATCACCCAGTGGAAGATACCAGCTGGGAGATGGAAGAAGTTATCCAAAAGCATGGACAGACCGTGCAGGAGCTCATGGAAAGGAGCCCATGAAAGTTTTCAAGCCGAGGAGTATGATGCAAGAGAATCGCCAACTCAACAAGCGTGGAGCCAGCGCATGTGTTTTTAAACACATGACATATAAAGCTTGATAACTCTTTTTGAATTTTCAATTAAGATGAAGCTTAGAGTGAATAAGCTCAAGAGGGATAGAACCTTTGGGATATCATTGAAATGGAACGTAGAAAGTTCGGGCCGAAGAAGGTTTGAGCTGGAGCTGGAGCTGCAAGCGCAGACATCAGAGAACAAGTGCCGAGAAGGAACACTTAGCCGTTCTCAGAAGATCCTCGAGGGGAGAAATCGATAGTTAGGATTCACCGAGGGAACTAACAAAATCCCTCCAGTCGTCAGATCATGCGGAGTTGCGCAGGGTTTACGCCCCAGCAAGCGAAGGAGGAGTCATCGGGAATTTGGCTCATTGGGATATCGGGGTTTCCATGGTCGGGGAACTCTGGCAGCACGAAATCGCGATCCGTGATTTCCTGAAAGGATCTCAGTCGTTGATCTCAAGTAGACACATGTCAAACATCAGGAGCATCGGGGTTCCATCCATCGGGGTATCGGGGTTTCCGAGGACATAGAAATCTCACATCAAGAAACCGCAATCCGCGATTTCCCAATGAGCGCTTTGGACCGTTCATCATCGAGGACACGTGGTGGAAGATCTTGGCGAGTCGGCGTTTGGAGGCATCAGGGTTTTCGGGGGGGAGAAACGCTTGCAGATTGAAATCGCGATTGGCGATTTCTCAATGTGCTCTGAACCGTTGATCGGAGGGACACATGGCGAGAGATCCCGAGGAATCGGGGTTCGACATTTCGGGATTTTCGTTGTTGAAAGAATCACTGCAGAAGGAGTTCCGAAAATCCAAAATGCTATAGCCATACGATTGCGTGTTGAGTGGAGGAAAGGTGTCATAATATTGAGCCTCGCCTTAAGGTGACGACCGGTGGCATCGGAGATCGGGGATCGGAGATTCCAGAAGTGCGAGTTCTTCGCATTGCAAATTCACGAACTCCGAAATCCCGATAAGGGGGAAGGACACGGTCATGTGGGTTGGAAGGTCACACGAGGAAGGAGTAGCCGGAGGGGCTAGCGCCATAGTGGAAGCGCCATCACGAATCAGGGTTCATAAACTTGGGGAGGTAGTGAAACTCTACATCAAATTTTTCAATTTCCCGATAGGGAAAACCCCGACAGGAACAAGGAAGTGTTGGCATTGAGACCCATTGGGTTTCGGGGTTTTGTAATACCCATTTTCCACGAGTGCAAGACTAGCGACCCCGTGAGGTCCGATTTCCCGATATAACACAGGGGAGTCACAAGTATTGTTCTGTGGGTAGAGAAAAGTCCCGATAAGGGGATTTGGAGAGTGTTTCAGCTCTTTGGGCCAAAGGGAAAAGAAGGTCCTGGTAGTTGCAGACGTGCCCTGGGTGGTGCGCCTGCGTCAAATAAACCTAGGTTTAGTGGGAGCTTTTGCAGTGGTGATTTGAGTGGAGAAAGAGGAATGGTGAGTTCTTCTAGAATTGAGATAGAGAAGTTCAACGGTAAAAAAATTGAGCTATGGAAGCTGAAGATGGAGGACCTTCTTGTAGACAAAGAACAATGGATCGTTGTGGATCTTGGTACACAACCTACTAGTACACTGTCTACTAGCACACATGCTACTAGTACACAACCTACCAGTACACCACCTACTGGTATGTCGAAGGAAGATTGGGAGAAGTTGGACAGAAGAGCAAGGAATATGATTCGACTCTGCTTGGCAGTTTCGGTGTTGTTGAATGTCTCAGGAGAATCTACAGCCAAGGAAATATGGGATAAGTTGGGGAATTTGTATCAATCAAAGTCCCTGGTAAACAAGTTGTTTCTTCGAAAGAAGTTGTATCATCTTAGGATGGAAGATGGAGATTCTGTG
>ML782126.1:89964-101680 GCA_009831015.1 Picea engelmannii | reverse complement strand
AATTGATGGACACAACACAGATGCTTTATTTGTAAGAGGGCGTACCCAAGATAGAAACCCTGGTAAGTCTTCAAGGTGGAGATCTAAATCTTTAGGTAGATCTAAGTCTCCAAGAAAATATTTGAGGAAATGTTGGAAGTGTGGTAAAACAGGGCTTTATAAGAAAGATTGCAAGTCTAAGAAGGTTGAAAACCCAAAGTGATTTGATAGTACCTCTTCCAGAGAGGCGAAAACCTCCACTGAAGAAGGAGGTGATGTTTACCTAGCATATACAAGTACACATGCAGACCATGATGTATGGTTGATCGACTCAGGTGCATCATACCATATGACTCCTCACAGGGAGTGGTTCTCTGAATATGAAAAATATGATGGTGGTGATGTATTCCTAGGAGATGACTTGACAACAAAAATCTTGGGACATGGAAGGGTTAAGTTGCTGCTAAAAGATGGAAGGATTAAAACACTCCTTGTGGTTTTGCACATTCCAAAACTAGCCAAGAGCCTAATATTTGTAAGCAAGATGGATGATACAGGAGTGGATACTATATTTGGAAAGAACACTTGCAAGATGGTACAAGCAGCAATGGTGTTGATGAGGGGAGTTCGGTGTGGAACTCTGTACAAGTTGATTGGAAGCACTTATACTAATGGGTGTAACAATTATGTTGTTCCTAAATAGAGAAATAAATAAGACAAGACCAATATTGTCCCTGGAAAGAAGACCATGATGTGGCATCAAAGACTGGGACATATTGGAGAAAAGGGCCTTCGAACACTACACGGTAAAGGTATGGTTGAAGGTATGTATTATTGCACTATGGATTTTGATTTATGTGAACATTGCATATATGGTAAACAAAATGAAGTAAGATTCCCATCTGGTGCTACATTAGCAAAGGGGATATTAGAGTTGATACACAGTGATGTGTTTGGACCTGTTCCTGTTCCATCCCTAGGTAATTCTGTGTATTATGTTTCATTCATAGATGATTTTTCAAGGAACACATGGATTTATTTTATTAGAAAGAAATTTGAGGTATTTGATAAATTTAAAGAGTTTAAGACTCTTGTAGAAAATCAGACAGAGAAGAAAATAAAGGTATTGAGAAAAGATAATGGTGGAGAATTCTGCGGAAATGAATTTGAAGAATTCTGTAAGTGTGGTATAGCAAGGAAAAAGACTAGTCCATACACTCCTTAATAGAATGGATTTGCATAAAGGATGAACAAGACACTGATGGAAAAAGCAAGGAGCATGCTCAACGGTGTTGGGTTAGGACAAGAATTCTGGGCAGAGGCAATGTGTACAATATGTTACTTGTTCAATCGATCACCTTCATAAGCATTGGATGATAAAAATCCACACGATGTATGGTCTGTAAAGAAACTCTCTCTTCAACATATTAGAGTGTTTGGTTGTGATGCTTATGTACATGTTCCAAAGGAAAATAGAAGTAAGCTGGACAAAATGGCTGAAAAGTGTATCTTTATTGGTTATAAAGATGGCGTGAAAGGTTATAATCTTTGGAACCCAGAAACCAAGAAAACTGTTTAAAATCGAGATGTTGTTTTCAGAGAGGTAAAAGATGTGTCCAAACAGGAATTCCTACTAATGCAAGACAAACCTGAGAAAATAGAGCTTGAGTTGGATGATGCAAAATCTGAATCATTTGAATAAGAGGAAGAAGAAGAAGAAGAAGAACCTCATACCCCAGTATTGAGGAGATCAGTGACAGATAGAAGGAAACCAGAAAGGTATAGTCCACCTGATTTTCGTTCCAAGTTTTCTTTATCTATTACTGATGATGATCCCAGAACTATCAGGGAAGCAGTGAATTTAGAGGATAGTAAACTCTAGAAGAAGGCCATGGTTGAAGAAATGGATTCCTTGGATAAGAATGAGGCATAGGATATAGTTGAGTTGCAAGAAGGAAGAAAATTTGTTGGTAGCAAATGCTTGTTTAAGAAGAAGTTTAATGCACAAGGTAAAGTGGAGAAATACCAATCTTGGTTAGTAGCAAAAGGTTATTCCCAGGTAGAGGGAATTGACTTTGGTGATATTTTTTCTCCTGTTGCTAAGTTAACTTCTATTAGATTTCTTTTATATATTGCTGTTGATTTTGATCTTGAAGTGGAACAGATGGATGTGAAGACAACATTGCTACATGGGGATCTGGAAGAATAAATCTACATGAAGAAACTAGAAGGATTTGCAGTGAAGGGAAATAAAGAGTTGGTCTGTAAGCTAAAGAAGTCATTATATGGTCTGAAGCAATCACCTAGGATGTGGTACCAAAGTTTGACACATACATCCTTGGATTGGGATTTGTAAGAAGCAGGGCTGATCACTGTGTATATTCCAAGAAGGTTTGTAATCACTTCATTTATGTAGTGTTGTATGTTGATGACATGTTGTTGGTAGGAAATAACATGGATGTTATCAAGGAGGTGAAATTGTAGCTATCCTCTAAATTTGACATGAAGGATCTCGGTGCTGCTAACTTCATTATGGGAATGGAGATTAAAAGAGATCATGCAAACAAGAAACTCTGGTTGAATCAAAGAAAATATGTTGAGACGATATTGCAGAGGTTTAATATGCATGGAAGTAAACCGGTCAAGGTTCCTATTCCTATAGGTGTAAAGTTATCTACAGATCAGTGTCCCAAGACACAAGAAGAGGAAGAGGACATGTCCCATGTTCCGTATGCCAGTGCAGTTGGCATTTTGATGTATGAAATGGTCTGTACTAGACTGGACATTGCACATGCAGTGGGAGTTTTGAGCAGGTATATGTCAAAACTAGGGAATGAGCATTGAATAACAGTAAATAGGGTCTTCAGGTATTTTCGTGGCACTACTAGTTATGGATTGTTCTACCGAGGAAGACTAGGATTGGACAGATTGTTGGACATACATGGCTTTGTTGATGCAGACTAGGCTGGAGATCTAGATCGCAGAAGATATACAAGTGGGTATGTGTTTAACCTATTTGGAGAAGCAATCCATTGGATGAGAAAAAGGCAGGTTGTAGTGGCACTCTCAACTACATAAGTTGAATACATGGTAGCCACTCATGCAAGCAAGGAAGCAATATGGTTACAAATATTGTGTTCAGGTATTGGGTTGGTACAATAAGCAGTGAGATTATATTGTGATAGTCAGAATGAAATATTCCTAGAAAAGAACCTAGCTTACCATTCAAAGACAAAGCATATTGATGTACAGTATCAGTTTGTGAGAGACATGGTTGAGGAAAAGAAGGTGTTGTTGGAAAAGGTCGACACTTTGAAGAATGTTGTAGATTTATTGACAAAGCTTGTGAGCACATAAAAGTTCTCCTGGTGTAGAGTAACAATGGGAATTGTTGCCCTAGATTGTTGACTATATAATCCCCTGGACCCCTGGATGCAAAGAAAACAACAAGTGGGAGAATGTTGGGTATGTTTTATATTCTTTGCATGTCTGTGTGTGGGCCTGTCAGATATGACAACTGCGTTTGACGATCCCTTGTACTAGTTCTCTGCTTGTGCTGTGCGCACCGAGCACTTTCCTAGGGGGGTCCCAGGGGGGGGTAGGTATGCCCCCCTTGTTTACGCACAACATTCGGCACCGAGCGTAGCCCGGGGAAGCGCCTTGATTTTTTTTTTTTGGTTGTTTTTGCTATTTTTTGCGGTTTACTAAAAACAATCCTAGTTTTAGGGATTAGGGTTTTGGTATTTACGGAATACCTAAAAACATTGTATATATTGTATAGTGAATGGTGAATTTTGATATAATGAATATAAGAAAGGTTTTCCAGGTTGAGGGTTTCTGGTATATATATCTGTGTACTATGTGGATGAGCCATTGATTAAATTCTGTTTTTCTTAAGAATCTATATGCATTGCTTTACTTCACAGGGTTAAAACTTACACCTCTTTTTCTGGTGCCTAATTTTCTGCTCGATTTTGATAGCATGTTGATAGGAAATTCCCAATGATGAGATGTCCATAAAATCCATTTCGGTTTAGATGTACCTATGCAGAGCCTCATGGTATTTCATAACTAAATGCCACTTAGAGTATTGAATACCCATCTTGGTGCACAAGATATGGAAATTATTTCTGAACTTTGGCACTTTATGGCCCCTCTCTTGTCGCAATGTGGTCCATATCATGTACTAGTCATGATAGTTACCAACATGGTAATAATATTCCTTAATCACATCCAAAAAAAAATCCCAAGTGGGCCCTATCCCATATTTTTTAGACTCTTATGTGGAACTTTTCTTCAAGTAAGTTTCTCACCAATGTTTGACATGGGGGAGATCCTTAAGGAGTGTGAAGGTGATGTTTTCCCTGCAAGAAAAATTGTGAACATAGAAATAACCTTCTAGCAAATTTAACCATTTTTCTAGGGCATCCACATCTATTTGAAGTTAAAATATAGGAATATAAAAATTAACTTGTACCTTGAAAGGAGAGGTTCCTCCAAAGTGTTCAATTGATAAAAATGCACATGCTATTATCGACAAGTGTTAAAGGATATGGTAGAAATTATCCATCATTTCGTCCCTCTGTTGCATGAGATATTTCTCAAGCAACAGATTAATAGAATCTTCTACTTTGTTGTTTTTATTTTCTTCTTCCATGGAGGGTTTCTTGGGCGTGTGAGAGTGATTGTCCTCAAGAGAGACAAGCTTGAGACCCAACTTGCTATACTCATACCTCACCGGAGACATGCATTGAAAAACGATCAAGAGAAGTCTTCTATGATACCACTGATTCAGATTATTTTCAACACGAAATGAGAGAGGAGATATAATAAAGAAATGTACATAGATATATCAAAGATATAACCATAAACACAAATATACAATAATACACAATTTCTATTAATGAGTGAAATTGTAATATTCCAGATATAAAAAGTATTCAAGGCATAAATAAAATGCTAGAAATGGCAGATGAAAAACAATATAACCAGAATAACACCACAATAATACTGAAATGATAACATAATAACACCAGAAACAGAACTTCGATTACTGAGAGAAATGTTCACAGGCCTCTGCGAGGGGGAAACCTCCAGTCGAGCATAACTCTATTACAATAATATCCAAGCTAAGGTTCACATACTCTCGAATCCTATTTATACTAACTATGTCTATCAAGAGAACCATCTAGAGGAAGATCCTTCTACAAGCAGAAGCTTCTATTAGGTCTTCTTACATTCGATTTATTCTACCTTATTGCAAGGCCTTATTAATATTGACCTTTATTACATCGGAATATGTTGTTCTCCCTACGTAAGGGGTTAGGTCCCTAACATGTCCAACCCCTTAAAAACAACCTTGGTAGATGGTTCCCAAGTGGCATCTGCTAGAGTTGTATCTTTCCACTGGACTAACACTTCCTTGATGGTTCATTGATGCAGGCGTTGCTCACGCTGGTCCAAAATTGCTTGTGGTCGTAGACAAATGGAGCCTTCTTTGTCCAACTCAGGAAGGTTGGTTTGAGTTTGGCACTTAGTTCCAATCACCTTCTTCAAGCATGAAACATGAAAAATAGGATGTAGCTTAGAGTGTTTGGGAAAAGATAACTGATAGGCCACCTGTCCCACACACTTGAGAACTGTATAAGGACCATAAAATTTGGGCGCCAACTTCTGACAATGGTCAGCCTTGAGGGAATTTTTATTGTAAGGTTGCAGTCAAAGAAACACTTGATCCACTTTTGCAAATTGACATTCATAGTGACCTTGATCTGCTTATTTTTTCATGCAATTATGATCCATGACCAAATTCTCTTTGAGGGTACGAAGAATAGCCTCTTGAACTGTAAGCATTTGGTCAACCGCTTGGACCTTCAAGACACCTGGTAAATATGAGAGGACTGAAGGTGGATTTTTTCCATAGACCACTTTAAAAAGAGTCATGCGTGTACATGTATGGTATGAAGTGTTGTACCACCATTCAACTAGGGGTAACCATTGAGCCCACTGATTTTTCTTTTCTGATGAAAAACACCTCGGATATGTTTCCAAACACTTGTTGACAACTTCAGTTTGACTCCCTCTGGGGATAATAAGTTGTGCTGAGATGCAATTGGGTGCCTTGTAGCTTGAATAGTTCTTGCCAAAAATTGTTGGTGAAAGTTGGGTCACGATCAGAAAAAATAGAATGCAGCATGCCATGAATCTTGAAGACATGATCCATGAAAATTTGAGCCACTGTGGATGTTGTAAATGGGTGTTGAAGAGCACAGAAATGAGCATACTTGGAAAGGCGATCAACTACCACCATGATGACTGATTTATTACCAGATTTAGGTAAGCTTGTGATAAAATCCATAGAGATATCCCTCCAAATAGCAGGTGGAATCGAAAGTGGTTGCAGTGTGCCCAGAGATTTGACTGTTTCTCCCTTGTTGTGTTGACACACATCACATTCGGCCACAAAATTACAAATGTCTTGTTTCATACCATCCCAGAAAAAATAATGTTTGAACCTGTCATAGGTTTTGTTAAACTCGGAGTGCCTAGCTGTGGGTGTAGCATGAAGCTCAAAAAGCACCGTGGATTAAAGTTTTGACTGTTTACTTGAATACAAATGACCTTTGTATTGAAGCTCATCATGGAGCCATGAGTACCTTGGGGAAACTAGAGAATTGGACTGCAATTGTTGTATCATATGCTTTTGGAATCATGTAGCCATTCCTGGTGACCGACTTGGAGCCAATCTGGTACAATGAAGGAGAGAGAAAAAAGGGAGCCTTCGTCTTGATATTTTTGGGAAAGTGCATCGGCCACCACATTTTCTTTTCCTTTCTCGTAAATGATCTCATAATCATATCCAAATAGCTTAGTCACCCATTTTTGTTACTTTGGGGAGGAAATGTGTTGTTCTAGAAAATACTTGAGGCTTTGATAGCCTGTCTTAATTTGGAAGCGTTTCCCCAATAGATAAGGGCACCACAAATCAATGACATGCAAAATAGCCAACATTTCCTTTTCATAGATTGATTTGCCCAAATTTCGTTTAGACAATTGTTTGTTGGTAAAGGCTAAAGGCCTACCCTCTTGCATAAGGACAATGCCAATACCTTTCCCTTAAGCACCACATTCCAGGACAAAGGTCTTTGTGAAATCAGTAAGGGCTAGGACTGGAGTGGTGCACATGGCCATCTTCAAGGTTTGAAAATCCTGAGCAGCTACTGGGGTCCAAGTGAAAGAATTGTTTTTAAGGAGTGTCATGAGAGGTGCCACAATATTTCCATAATTCTTAACAAACTTGCGATAATAACCTGTTAGGCCCATAAATCCTTGTAAGATTTTGAGAGTCTTTGGGTGAGGCCAATCTTGCATAGCTTCAATCTTTTTAGGATCCACCCTGATGCCGTTCTTTCCAACAAGATGGCCCAAGTTCTCAAATTTTGAGGCACCAAAAGCACATTTAGATTGTTTCAAGAAAAGTTGGTGCTAAGAGAGTAGATGGAGAACTTGGTCCACATGTTCAAGGTGGTATGTCTAGGTTTTTCTAGAGATGAGCATATCATCAAATAAAACTAAGACAAAATGACGGAGAAAGGGGAGAAAGACATGATTTTGGAAGGTGGAGGGGGAATTACACAAGATAAAGGGCATGAACAAAAAATCATAGTGGCCCACATGAGTTCTAAAGGAAGTATTAGGAATGTCTACCTCTTTCATATGGATCTGGTGGTAACCAGAATGAAGATCAAGTTTAGTAAAGAATTGGGCATGACTCAATTCATCCAAGAGGTCATCAATGATAGGAATGGGAAATTTGTCTTTAATGGTGAGTTTTTTGAGGGTGCGAAAGTTAAGACACATGCGCCAAGAACCTTGTTTCTTTAGGACCATGACCACAAGAGAAGAGTAGGGGCTTGTACTAGGGAAGATAATGCCTTTGTTGAGCAGTTCTTGAACCGTTTTCTCAATTTCATTTTTTCGGGAAAAGGGGTGACGATAGGGACGGATATTGGGAGGGAGGCTTCCTCATATAAGGGGGATGGAATGATCATGAACACCATGGGAAGGCGGGAGTTCCTGGGGAGTGGAAAATACCACTTGATGTTTAGAGAGGATGGATTGGAGATCTTGCGGCACAGAGGGTGTCTCAATTGCCTATATGGCATGGAGTTGGGAAATAACGCTAGAATGACCTTTTTTTAGCATCTTTTCCATGCAATGGGAACTAACGATCTCTGGTGAACTAAAGGTGATGCCTTGGAACTTATATTTTTGTCCCTCCTGATTGAATTGCATGGTTAATTCCTTGAAATCCATGAGAATGGGACCCAAAGTCCTTATCCAGTCTGCACCCAACACATTTTCACAACCACCCATGTCGACAAAAAACATATGAGATTCTAGGTGGTAGTGACCAATTTGAAGACACACATTTTCACAACGCCCTCCACATTTCATGGAGCTGCCATTGGCAATCATGATTTGGAAACTATTGACTGTATGGATATAACAATGAGTTTCTTGGGAAATGCAGTAATGAATAAAATTATGGGTGCTGCCACTATCAACCAGAATGATGACCTTCCTATGCTTGATGTAACCAATAATCTTGAGGGTTTGGGGAGCAGAGAAACCAGTGAGAGTATTTAGGGAAATGACCGGTTCTACTTCAGGAGGGTATGAGGGGGGGTTATGTCCATGGTTTCAGGTGACTCAGACACAAGGGGAGTTTCAACATCCTCTTTTGAAACATCCTCTGAGATGGCCATAAAAATATTTTGTTCCTTACACTTATGTCCCAAAAAATATTTTTCATCACAATTATAGCAAAGGCCTTTGAGTTGGCATTAATCTGTTTTAGCTCTATTCAATTTTTGGATCTTTAGTGGAGCAGAGGGAGTAGTGGGATTTACTGGTTTAGTACAAGGAATAAAGGGGGGTTTTTGGTTTTGAGAAGATACAACCTATTGTGCATATTTATCTCTTTTAGTATCCTCCACCCAACTCTGATGCTGAGCCATGAGGACATGGGCACAAATCTCATCCTTGAGGCCACTAATAAAACATTCTCGGAAAAAGGCATCAGACATGCCCTCTGTCCGAAAAGATAGGCTCTCAAAAGAAACTATAAAGTATTCCACTGTTCCTGATTGTTTCAACTTTGTCAAACGTCCTAAATGGTTGGTGTCAGTGTCAAAGAATTCATAAATCTTTGCCACAAAGTGTGTCCAAGAAATATATCCTTGACGGGAAGTTTTTCTCCATTGCCACCATTGCCAATGTTATTGATCTAGATGGAGAACACCATACTGGAGTTTTCCCAAGTCATATGTAATGTTGTATAAAAAGAAATAATGTTCCATTTGGGTTACCCAACCAGTGGGATCCGAGCCATCAAATTTGGTCACATCCACCTGCGGAAGGCGTAGGTCACGCTGAAAGTGATGGTGCTAAAAATTATGGGAATGAGAGGAAGTTTTATCTTCGGTATGTGGGGGTGGGTCAGATAAAGAGTTATCTACAAGGATATGCATCTTGGTGTAGATCATCGAAATGACAGATTCAAGTGGGTTAGTCATGTCTTGTTTGAGTTCCTTGATTGAGGCAACGATGGAGGACTGCATGGTTGTATTAATGGTAGAAACATTGGCACTGATATGTTTCACTTCTTGTTGGGTCTCTGCGAAATTAGATTGCAAGGTATTGAAGCAAGATTCCAAGTCTTGGCTACGGGTATGGGCCATGATGACGAGGGAACCGAAATAGGGTGGGTGGGGTCAAAAAAATTGCTAAAAAATGATATGTGTTCGCATTCGAATCGTCACCGGGTGAGCAAAAATAGGAATGCTGGCATGCCCTATTAGGCTTGGCAAGGCAGAACAGGATGCTGTAGAGCAAAAGGGTTAACAGAAACAGAAACAAACTATAATCTAACTACGAACTGAAAGCAAATAACATTACAAAAATAGACAAGGAACATTAAACATCAGACACAGGTGTTAAAAATCCGACACAAGTGTCATCAAAGGTTTCAGGCAGGTGCTTTATGAAACCAGAGCGCACGCAGAAGAGAGGGACCAGGGGTTCCTTCTCCCTCCAACGGAAGGCTCTTCGGGGCCCTCAACACTATGCTTTCCTTACAACTGAATAGAAATGAACTGAGTGATGAAAGAACTCTGAGTTACACTACTGATGAATTGCTTGTCAAAGACTGAGCTCTGAATCATATGGACAACGTAACGATGCTTCGAATTCCCTGTTGAAACAATGAGTCCTCGCAGCTTTTTATAGCAGTTTCAAGGGCGGTCTGGTAACCTTTTCTCGGTGTGAATAGGGGCGCATTAGGGTTCATTAATCGCCGAATTCGCAGAGCCGACTCTGATCTGAGGGTCAAATCACTTTGGGGGCCGGTCCGTAGGCGGTTGAGAGGCCGACCTAGGCAATTAATGTGTCGTATTAGCAGATGCGCGGATTTTTGTGTGGACAGTCGCGCGTCGGGCACGCATGCGCGCATAACACATTTTTGTCCCGTGCATGTGCGCGTGCATCAAGCTGATGTAAAGCGCCCTTCAATTTTTGGTTACTTTATATAGTTTTTTCCCTTCTTGAGTTTTGTGAAATTAATTCAGTGCATGAGTGACTTCATTGCTGTTTTGCTGATGCTGAGTTCTTGTCGCCATGTGCAGAAGAAATTTCAGTGATAACAGATGCCCCCTGATGGATGAGGTTAGGAGAAAACATATAGCCGAAATCCATCAATGTTTCTTCTACTGTGTGGTTGTAAAGGAAAGAAAGAGTGGGACCCTTCGGAGCGATCCATTGGAAAGAAAAGGAATCGGTATCTCGACCTTCTGAGAGATGTGCAGAGAGAAAAAAAAAATATACAACTGTGTACAAACGAGGTGGGCATGCCCCATGCTCGTGTAATGTAACTCTGAAAAAAGATGACAGAAATGTTGGTGTAGACAACTGCAGCGCCCTCAGGGGCGGTAATGATAAAGGCAGAAGACAATTCTGCAAAGGAACATACTCTGAATAACGGGTAATGATTGTTGTGATAAGCAGCAATGATGATGTGGGCATTGATGGCCCTACCACGTTCAGAGGTCTTCGGAAAATGACAAAAAATAACTGCAATAGTCGCAAAGTAAGACCCACCATAACATGAGATAGTGTTGGCGTCGAATGTTATGGGGGCCAACGACAGCAGGGAGCAATGGAGTTTCCCCCTGTGCCGTCCGAGATCTCTCATTAAAATAGGGAATGAGAATCAAGATACTGTCGCCCTTCTGGAAAAGTGTGTTGATGTCGACAAAAGGGAAACGCGACTCCGAGAAGCAAAGGGCTCTGTGGAATCTACTGAGGTGAGGAAGTGGCAGAGGTACATGGACGAAGTCAAGAAGTGGGATGACTCAAGACTTCCCTTGGCTGGAGGATGTATGAGGAAAATAGTGGCCGCAACCGTGTAACAAGGTCGAGTGTCAGGAGACGACAGGACTGGTGCTGAGTTGTGCCAGAGGCGGGACAAGGTGAACAAATTCAGAGGGTACAGGTGACTGACCTGCGGAGTACTCTGAAGATATGGACGATGCCGACAAGGGTAAATGATAAGTAATTCTCCAACCAAGGGTGACATGGGTTGCGTGTGGCCAAAAGAGAGCAGGTCGCCAACGGTGACGACAAAGAATGTAATGACTGAAAATAAAGGTGTTTGTACAATAAATAATAAATAATAAAT
>ML782126.1:65643-77544 GCA_009831015.1 Picea engelmannii | reverse complement strand
CCTATGTGTGAGTTAATCTAGAAAAGCATGAAACTATCCTAGATTGAACATGTGGGCATGTGTGGGCCCGTTACAAACTTTTAAACTCTCCTAGTTTTCTGATCTAAGACAGCAGAAATTCAAACACTATTCTAGCTTTGTTGGCATGTGGGCATGTATGGGCCCGTTACCAGAATGTGTTTTTTTTTTAAAATGAAACTAAGAGGGGTCTCGAAAGAGTCGTTGTCCTCTCCTAAAAGTTTTGAAATTTTTGTTAAAGGGAGACGAGATCATTTTCGCAATCTTTTTCTGATTCTCAAGGTCGCTTGATGGCGCGAGAGAAGAGCATACTTGAGATTGTTACTTGCAACTTCTAGTCCCGAATGTGAGTTTAGATGTGATTTGATGTTCCACTTAAATTATAAATCAAAGAAAGCCATCCACGTGGCGAAAAAGAAAATAAGGGAAAAATGATTTTTATCCACCTAAGTGCCTATGTTTGTTTGACTATCCCCTTTATAAGTTGAGGGGTCTAAGTGGTGCAGTATTTAGAGCATGAATATATCATTGTTGAGAAAGAAACTGACTTCCCCCACATCAAAAACCTTACAATGAAAAATTTGGTTCAAATGCGCGGCTGTTAGTATGAACAGAGGCGCTTCTGCGCATGCGCGCGAACTTATAATAGAAACCAGAGCGCATGCACACGTCTGTGTGGTGGAAAACCCGCGCGCTTATGATAAATTACTGAGAAAGAAATTCTGAATGAATTTCTCTCGATTCGCCTGTGAATCGACTGTCCAGTAGGTCAGCGGAGGCCTACAGGTTAATAAAAACAAAAAGGAAAGCGAATTAAACCCAATTGAGGGAGGATTCAATACCAAAAGTCCCCAGTGGAGTCGCCAATCTGTTCGCATTCGAATCATCACCGAGTGAGAAAAAATAGGAACGTTGGCATGCCCTGTTGGGCTTGGCAAGGCTAAATAGGATGCTGTAGAGCAAAAGGGTTAACAGAAACAGAAACAAACTATAATCTAACTACGAACTGAAAGAAAATAACATTACAAAAATAGACAAGGAACATTAAACATCAGACACAGGTGTTAAACATCGGACACACGTGTCATCAAAGGTTTTAGGCAGGTGCTTTATTGAAACCAGAGCGCACGCAGAAGAGAGGGACCAGGGGTTCCTTCTCCCTCCAGCGGAAGGATCTTCGGGGCCCTCAACACTATTCTTTCCTTACAACTGAATAGAAATGAACTGAGTGATGAAAGAACTCTGAGTTACACTACTGATGAATTGCTTGTCAAAGACTGAGCTCTGAATCATCTGGACAAAGTAACGATGCTTCGAATTCCCTGTTGAAACAATGAGTCCTCACAGCTTTTTATAGCAGTTTCAATGGCGGTCTGGTAACCTTTTCCCGGTGTGAATAGGAGCGCATTAGGGTTCATTAATCGTCGAATTCGCAGAGCCGACTCTGATCTGAGGGTCAAATCACTTTGGGGGCCAATCCATAGGCGGTCGAGAGGCCGACCTAGGCAATTAATGCGTCGTATTAGCAGATGCGCGGCTTTTTGTGTGGACAGTCGCGCGTCGGGTGCGCATGCGCGCATAACACGTTTTTGTCCCGCGCATGTGCGCGCGCATCAAGATGATGTAAAGCGCCCTTCAATTTTTGGTTACTTTGTATATTTTTTTCCCTTCTTGAGTGCTGTGAAATTAATTCAGTGCCATGAGTGACTTCATTGCTGTTTTTCTGATGCTAAGTTCTTGTCGCCATGTGCAGACGAAATTTCAGTGATAACAATATGTATGAATGTAATAAGGGTGAAGAGATAAATCCAATGGAATAGGTCTCAAATAATGGTTCATAAATTTCCAGACTTGTTTTTTTACACCTGCGTAGTTATACTCCGGTTTGAAGAATACTGCAGTGATGAAATGTCCAAATGCTTAACCAGGAAGAAATGTGTGGTGATTTTGCAACCCAAACACAGTTGCATGACAATAGATCTTGTATGTTTTAATTTTTTTGTTTTCGTCCCCAAGGGTTAGGTATTCAAGGGTTCTAGAGATAAGGGTTTTCCCTGTGCTATAGATATTTGATATGCGTGTGGGCTCCAACAGTAGTACTCCGCCCAATATCTCAGGGAACCAACTAAGGAGGCTAGACCATGCCCTTAGCCGTACTACCTGACTACCCAGGTACTAGAGAGTATCTTCCCGAGTGTTGTTCTTGGTGGCACTGTAGTAGTCATGCAACTGACCAGTTTATATACAGAGGGCTTTAGAAAATCTAGGTCGATCCATACACAGGTGTTGTCTGATGCGCTAACACTCGAAGGGGTACCAATAGGGGTTACAATGGCGGCCAACAGATGTGCGCTTACGAACCATTTTTATTTCTTGTGTGTATAAATCCCTCAACCACGGGTTTATGCATGTAACGATAAATCTCTGTGGCTTAAAGACTTTAGAATACGTCTCCACCTTGAAAAAAATTTAACCCATAATTTTCTTTCAAGGAAAGTGCTCTGATACCACTTTTAATATTCTAGATATAAAAGGTATGTAGAACAAAAATAAAATGCTAGAAATGGAAGATGAACAACAATATAACCAGAATAACACCACAATAATACTAAAATGGTAACATAATAACACCAGAAAGAGAACTTCGATTACTGAGAGAAATTTTCACGGGCCTCTTCGATGGGGAAACCTTCAGTCAAGAAGAGCTCTATTACAATAATATCCAAGCTAGGGTTTACATACCCTCGACTCCTATTTATACTAAATATGTCTATCAAGAGAACCATTTAGAGGAAGATCCTTCTAGAAGTAGAAGCTTCTATTAGGTATTCTTACATTAGATTTATTCTACCTTATTTCAAGGCATTATTAATATTGATATTTATTACATCGGAATACATTTTTGTACATACGTAAGGGGCTAGGTCCCTAACAAAAATGTACAAAAATGTAGAAATACAGAGTGAAAGATTCGCTAGAATGGTGGCAGCTTATCTCTGAGAAGAGATGTGACAACTATGCTCATTCACAAAAAGATGGTGATGTTTACAATGAATATCTAGAGTCCTTTTTAACATAAATAAAATACAAAACCCTAACCTCAAAAGAAGAAAATCCAATAGGTTTTTGGACCTCGTTTTGGGTAGGTTGGTATATCAACTTTTAGGCAGTGTAACTTTGGCATACATTCTCCATTTTGGGAGAATGATATCTCGTTAGAAAGGTATTGATGAGGAGATTTATTTTAAAAGGATTAATCATTCCTTTTTAAATCATTAAGGTGATTGATCACGGAAAATAATCGTTTAGGCCCTCAAAATGGCCTTGGAAGTTTAGGACCCAAAAAACTACTAAAAATAGTAAATTTCCAAATAACTGTTTTGATCCCACTAGAATGGGTGGGTGGTCATCGATATCCATATAGATCATGTTTCATTTATAGGGTGAACCAGGTTCGAAATCCGATGTAGTCGAGAGGAGACACCTAAAACGTCCAACTACATAAGGGTTGGTGTGGCCCAGGATGAGTGCAATCCCTCAGTCATTTTGAAGGATTAGATGCCCCTAGGTTGTGGTTTCTTAGACAAAGGCTAGTTCCACAAGTCACAGACATGCTAGAAAATAAACAAAAAAAATATACATGGAAACAAAATAATCTTAATGCTAGATCTCTGTGGGCCATACACCTTTTCCACTAAATCACCATTTTGAGCTTGTGGTTTTGATAAACCATGACATTCACCCTTTTGCTGGGGAATGGAATGTAATGTCATCTTCATTTGTTAATTACAGACATCATGTAATGGTTTTGTGTACATGCCTACAACATAACGTTAATGCATCATATCCCATTAGAACTCCGCAGTTAAGCATGCTTGGGCTAGAGTAGTACTGGGATGGGTGACCACCCAGGAAGTCCTAATATTTTACATGCCTATGGAATTTTATAAAATTAGTCCAATTTATACCACATGCATCATGGGAATTGTTCTCCTCTCACTCTCTCATATATAATTGAGGTGAAGGAGGCCCTTTAAGCATGGAATGGAGTGTATGTAAATCTTCTTGTGAATGAAGCATACCCAACATCTCTTTCTTTTCAGAGATAAGCTACCCCATTTTTCCAGTTTGTGTTCTACAATGTTTTTATATCTTATTCAATAATAGAAGTTGGGTTTCACTGTATTTATGTGTTCTCTTCTATAATTTTGTGTATTTCATTGTTATATCTTGGTTATATTTCTGCCTTCATGTCATTCTCAAAATAATCCAGATTAGCAGGAAGAAATCATGATTAGGAAGGTTGCACCATAATTTAACCAAGTACCAGTTCCGTATAACACTACCCAATGAAAATATAACACTGCATAGCTGCAATACAATACCATAGAACCACACTATAATCCTGCGCAGTATAACTAGACACCCGAGTACAATGCACCACGAGGAGATCGTGTTGGCTACAGAGGTGGAGGAAGAGGATGAGGAGGCTTTGGAAGAGGCAGAGGACCAATGGTATTCGACAACTGTCAACAACCAATACACTATGCCAGAGAATGTCCACTCCCACCTGCGACATGTATGTATATTCGCGCATCAGATCATGACACAGAAGAATGTCCTACACTATTGGGGAAGATCCAGGAAAAGAGAAATCAGAACAATCAAAATGTTCAATGAATTTTGATAGAAACAAGGGATGAAGGAAGAAACATCAACATAGTTATGCGGGGAGGAGCTAAGACAGGAAACGATGGAGTAAGACAAGATCTAACACAACACCAATGGGTGAAGAAGAATGTCGAACCAAAGAAGTTGTTTGATGCGCATAAAGAAAAGGATATATTCAAGAGGGATAGACAAGAATTCTTGAAGCCAGACATTGCATCGAGATCAACTGCATAACATGATAAGGAAGTACCATCATACAAGATGCCTCCATCAATGGATCACACCAAATAAGCACAACCCCTAGGGCAAGTAAGTATGATTAAGGGTTTTTTGCAATCCTATGTTAAACTACCAAAGGATCCATTCTATGTTAAAGTATTACAAGATATACTAGAAATATGTAGCATAGAGGTAGAAGTAAATCTTGAACAAAAAACACTTAATCATCTGCATACAAGGAGGAGAAAAACTAGAGAATTCAGACTAAACGTCAACATTGGAGATTTCAACATGGGAGATATTACACTGGATTTAGGATCTGAAGTAAATGTGCTACCCAAGAAGACATGGCAATTTATGAGAGATCCCACATTAGGATATTCACTGGTTCAACTGAAACTATAAAATCATCACAGAGTTCTACCAATTGGAAGACTAAAGGGGGTGACAATAGATCTGGATGGAGTGCGCACTAACACCAATTTTGAAGTAATAGAAATAGTGGATGGCACAACACCTTATCCAACATTGCTTGGCTTGGATTGGGCGTTTGATAATCAAACCATAATAAAATTAAAGACAAGGAAGATGGCATTCGATTCAAGAGAATACAGATTCATTGTGCCATTGGATCCATCTAAAGGGGAAAGGTTTGTAGAACCTACTTGCTTAGACCTAGAGGAGATTAACCAGTTATACAGAACAACCAAACGAGAAGAATATTATGTGAACCCAACTTCAGATGGGATACTCAGTTGGAGAATAATCACCTGATGCAGGAGCATCTCTCCACGTCAGCTAGCCAGCTAGCTAGCCAAGTGAGTGCGTGCATTCAAATCCAAAGAGAGGTGCAACCCTCGTCTTCAATTTTGAATTTGAATGTAATTTAATGTTTTGGGTTGTTGAGCTGTGAAGCCATGCTTTGTGTAGGCATTAGAGTAGGTAGGCCTTTAATTTTTGTAAGGCTGATATCTAGATCCGATTTGCAGACTAGACAGTCCATTCAATGCTATTGAATAGCGTAGGTAGATTGGAGGGAAGAGCTCGAAGAGCCCCTCTTGTAAAAGATCAATTTCGATCTCATTTTGTAATAGTTTTTAGGAAGGAGAGAGAAAGAGAGAAAGAGTTGAGACTCTGTTAAAGTCTAAGCTCAGGGACACCTTTGTAAAGAGGCATTTACATTAATATAAACCAGAGAAGATTTTCCTACATGTTTTTTGTGTTATGTGGATGCTTCATTGTGTTCTTTTATGCTATAGATGTATGTTAGACATTTGTAGGGAGTTGTTTGATTTTTAGGCTTGAAAGGTTCTTTGTGGTTTCATGCCAGGAGGGCATGACAGAGTACTGTGGTCTATGAATACCAGTGCATAGATGCACTTCTGAACTCTGCGGATTCAGACAAAGATGTGCCAGGTGGGCACAGAAGCTGAATTCATTAACTCGGAGGAAGACCTTTGAGGTTGTTGAACACCTCAGGAGGCAAGGTTGTGGAGAACACAGTTGCAGATAGAATCTCTAAGGAGTTCTGTAAAGATTTGTTAGGTGGGCATTGAGCAGGTGCAAGGGAGTGCACAGAGGAACTCTATTGTGAGTTCAGAAGAAGACAGAATCTCTAAGGAGTTCTGCAAAGCTCTTCCAGGTGGGCATTGAGCCAACAAGAATCATCTAAGAATTCTTGATACTCTGCTAGGAGGGCATTGAGTAAGTCCTAGAGTGAACAGAAGGAACTCTTTGAGTTCAGAGATTAAAGAAGAGTCCATAGAAGGATCTTTGCAGGGTTGTTGAACACCCTGAAAGACTCAGCAATAGGTTGCTTGAGCAGACAGAGTGCCAGGAGGGCATCGTATTTCTCCATCTAAGGGAGAAGGAAGAAGGAATTGTTTTCCTTAGGGGTCTGAGTATTTGAGAAGCTTAGAAGAGATAGCACCTTTGAGTGCAAGGACTCTGCAAAGGTGCAAAAGTCGTAGAATCCCTTGAGGATTCGAAGGATAAGCTCAGGAGGAGTAGTGTTCATATGCACAGATGAGGATTCAAATTTGTGAAGCTCTCAAAGAAAAGAAACAAAGGTCGAGGCCTTTGAGAATTTGAAATTCTTCCATGTCCAGAAGAAAAGTGCCAAGGCTTAGCAGGAGCAATAGCTGCCATCAGATCTGTCGAGAGAATTGCAACCATCCATCTGAGAAGGACAGGTGGCAGCAATTGCGGAGTCGATGAAGTGCCGAAGAGATCCATAATTTGGGTCTCGCGAACTCAAAAGTTCGCAGGGTGAGGGCCCAAGAGTTGGGTGCTCCAAGTCACGAGTAGCGAAGTCACGAGGAACAAAGACAGACGTTGGATCTAGCTTGCGAGAGGACCGTTGGATTAGAACCTCATCATGTGTATCATGCATTCGGAGGTTGGGAGGTTGGGAGGACCTCATCTCAACATCAGAAGTCATGAAGTGTTGAGAGTCGAGGCACGAGTGTGGATACGTGGCAGAACCACAAGGTGGGGCTTGCGTGATTGGCAGGTGAACATGTGTCACCTGGAGGAAGGATTCAATACTCCATTGACTTCTCGTGTCTCGGGGATTCGCGAGATAAGAGCACGAGAGCTCGACATTGAAACTTGCGAGGTCGCGAGTAGCGAGAACGTGAGAGGGAAATTAAATATCGCTTCTCGGGGGTTCGTGAAGAGAAGGTGCCAATATTTGATGCTACAACTCATGAAGTGGCGAGTTGTGAGAAGTATGGAAGGAAGGTCAACCTTCACCAACTTTTAAGTCTTGAAGGTTCGCACGGGAAGAGAAAGGAGATTTAACCCTTCGACTTGCGAAGGTGCGAGTAGCGAGAGGAGCTAGCGTTAATCCTAGCTAGTGGTCGTGCAAAGAAGGCGCTCATAGAGGAAGATCCATACTCGTATCAACATTTCGGGTATCGTGAGATTGGAAAGGAAGAGTCAGGAGTTTTGACTCCTGAACTCGCAAGATTGCGAGTTATGACAAGTACCTTTTGGAATTGGGCCTTGGTCATAGCGTTGTGGTCACACGAAAAGGTGGAGCTTGTGCCTAGTGTTGTTTGCACAGGGGATCTTGTAGAAGGACCTATGGATCGATTGAATTGAGATTCCAGTAAGGAATCGAAAGAGCCAATTCGGCTCAAAGGAGAGAAAGAACGATCCTGTGAGCAAATCTCGATCTGAGGGCCGATAGGTCTGCATCAAGTGGTATCAGAGCCTGATTTTGTTTTTTTCATTGCAGACATAAGGAGCAAGAAGAAGACAGAGTACTAAGGACTCTGTAGAGGATTGTTTACAGGTAGGCAACAGTCCATAGACAGTTAGGAGGATTGTGGAAGAGGCTGGAAACACTCAAGGTTTCAGAGTGACAACAACAAATTTTCTAGCAGGGAAAATAAACAGTGAGATGGCTAAAAGACAGTGTAAGATATTAAAATGGTGGTTGAGGCCTGCTGAAAACCTCAATAGACCAGAGAAAAGGGTGCAGATATGTAAACTAGAGACTGGGAGAAGTCTCAGTAGTAAGGATGAATTGGGATCAGCTGAAGATCTCAAGCACTACTAGGAGGGCAGAGAAGAAATCCCTAATTTCCAGGTGGGAAAAGTGTTGAGATCACTATAGGATCTCACAGGCTGTCATGGGGATAGCTAGGGAATTTCACAGTTCCAGGTGGGCAATAGATCGAGAAAGTTACGGGATCTCATAGACTGCTAGGAGGACAACGAAAAGTTTCCAATTTGCCAGGTGGGCAAGGGAAAAAAGATGGGATCAGTTGATTCCACAGACTGCCAGGAGGGAAGCAGGGAAATCCCAATTTGCTAGGTGGGCAGGGATAAGCAGATGAGACTATTTGAGAGTCTCATGGACTCAGAGGTGAGTTTGAATCAGCTAGAGGAGTTGACAGAGAAGATGAGCTCAGAGTTAGATTTGGATCAGCAGATGTAGCTAACGGAAGAGGAAGATCAGGAAAATCTTCTGATGATTGGGGGAATTCAGATATTCCTACCATTTGGCCAAGAGGAGGCAGAAATATTTGTTGCACATGCAACAACATAAGCATGACAGCTAGCTGAGACTGTCAACAAAGAATTGGAACAGGTATTTGAGACTGCCCAAGCAGCAGAAGAAGAAAAGAATGAGCATTCTAAGGAGTGGCTCAATGATTTTAGCCAGGAAGACGAGGAATCTGCAACATTGAAGCTAACAGTAGATGAAGCCAAAGAGAAGGAAGATAGATTGATCACTCCATGGGAGATGGAGCTGGATATGCTAGAGGATTGGCTGAAAAAATCCAGAGCCAGCAGGAGAACTGGAAGAAGTTGAGTTGTTAGAGAAGGTGACTGACCAGCAGGTCAGTCAAGGGGAAACTGCAGAGTTGAAGTCTGCAAAAGAGTGGACACTTAGTGCCATAGAAGAAGATGAAGAAGATGGCATGGGAAATCATGGTGATCTACCCAATTTCAGTCAATTTTTGCAGCCGAGGAGACTGCATGAATAGAGCCAACCATTGGAGCAACTGGACGAAGTGATTGAGGAGATCAGGGAGATGATGTTAGGGTCAGCAGAAACTATCAGCAAGGAGAAGTTGAGCAGAGAAGCAGAAGAAGAAGCAGAAACACAGTAGCAACAATAGCAGGGAGATGGAGCAAATGAACAACTCCAAAAATTTGCTTGGGATCCAGGAGGATTTCAGCAACTGAGATGGGAAGATCATGAGCAGGAGCTCATGAATTTTGTAGCTGAGGAGTATGATGCAGGAGCATCTCTCCACGTCATCCAACTAGCCATGTCAGTGCATGCATTCAAAGTCGAAGAGAGGTGCAACCCTCGTCTTCAATTTTGAATTTGAATGTAATTTAATGTTTTAGGTTGTTGAGTCGTGAATCCATGCTTTGTGTAGGCATTAGAGTAGGTAGGCCTTTAATGTTTGTAAGGTTGAGATCTAGATCTGATTTGCGGACTAGATTGTCCATTCAATGCTATTGAATAGGGTAGGTAGATTGGAGGGAAGAGCTCGAAGAGCCCCTCTTGTAAAAGATCAATTTCAATCTCATTTTGTAATACTTTTTAGGAAGGAGAGAGCAGAAGAGAAAGAGCTGAGACTCTGTTAAAGTCTGAGCTCAGGGACACCTTTGTAAAGAGGCATTTACATTAATATAAACCAGAGAAGATTTTCCTACATGTTTTCTGTGTTATGTGGATGCTTCATTGTGTTCTTTTATGTTGTAGATGTATGTTAGACATTTGCAGGGAGTTGTTTGATTTTCAAGCTTGAAAGGTTCTTTGTGGTTTCATGCCAGGAGGGTGTGACATTGTACTGCGGTCTCTGAATACCAATGCATAGATGCACTTCTGAACTCTGTGGATTCGGACAAAGACGTGTCAGGTGGGCACAAAAACTGAAGTCATTAACTCAGAGGAATACCTTTGAGGTTTTTGAACACCTTAGGAGGCAAGGCTGTGGAGAACACAGTTGCAGACAGAATCTCTGAGGAGTTCTATAAATCTCTGCCAGGTGGGCATTGAGAAGGTGCAAGGGAGTGCACAGAGGAACTCTGTTGTGAGTTCAGAAGAAGAAAAAATCTTTGAGGAGTTCTGTAAATCTCTGCCAGGTGGGAATTGAGCCAACAAGAATCATCTGAGAATTCTTGATACTCTGCTAGGAGGGCATTGAGTAAGTTCTAGAGTGCATAGAAGGAGCTCTTTGAGTTTATAGATTAAAGAAGAGTCCATAGAAGGATCTTCACGGGGTTGTTGAACACCCTGAAAGACTCAGCAATAGGTTGCTTGAGCAGACAGAGTGCCAGGAGGGCATCGTATTTCTCCATCTGAGGGGGAAGGAAGAAGGAATTATTTTCCTTAGGGGTCTGAGTATTTGAGAAGCTCAAAAGAGATAGCACCTTTGTGTGCAAGCACTCTGCAGAGGCACAGAAGTCGTAGAATCCCTTGAGGATTCAAAGGATAAGCTCAGGAGGAATAGTGTTCATACGTGTAAACGAGGATTCAAAGTTGTGAAGCTCGAAGATTAAAGAAACAAAGGTCGAGGCCTTTGAGAATTTGAAACTCTTCCATGTATGGAAGAAAAGAACCAAGGCTCATCAGGAGAAATAGATTCCATTGGATCTGTCGAGAGAATCGCAGCCATCCATCTCAAGAGGATAGGTAGCAGTAATTGCGGAGTTGATGAAGTGCCGAAGAGATCTAGAATTTGGGTCTCGTGAACTCAAAATTTCATAGGGTGAGGGCCCAAGAGTTGGGTGCTCCAAGCCATGAGTAGCAAAGTCACGAGGAGCAGCGAAGTCACGAGGAGCAAAGACAATCATTGGATCCAGGTCGCGAGAGGACCATTGGATCAGAACCTCATCGCGCGTATCATGCATTCGGAGGTTGGGAGGTTGGGAGGACCTCGTCTCGACATCATAAGTCACGAAGTGCCGAGATTTGAGGCATGAGTGTGGACATGTGGCAGAACCACAAGGTGGGGCCTGCGTGATTGGCAGGTGAACACGCATCACCTGGAGGAAGGAGTCAATACTCCATTGACTTATCACGTCTCTAGGATTCGCAAGATAAGAGCATGAGAGCTCGACATTGAAACTTGCGAGGTCACGAGTTGTGAGAACATGAGAGGGAAATTAAATATCGCTTCTCGGGGGTTCATGAAGAGAAGGTGTTGTAGGAAAATCTGCTTGCGGACAAGTAGATCGACCTCTAGAGCTTGACCTTAACCCTAGACAGAAAAATGTTTATCATGGACACTGACTTCCTTTCAAATCTATATAAGCTTAATGCATGAGAAGGAAGGATAATAGAAGTACCTTTTAATCGATGTTTTTCCCTACACGCTCCGAGTTGCGCTCCAATCCTTTTGCTCCTCGCTGAGGTCTGTGGACAAAACAAGATACGACCACTTCCTACTCTACTGACATTAGCTTGAAAATAGATCTATCAATGAATGATAAGTTCATGTAACATTAGACACAAACTAGAAA
>ML782126.1:28713-50942 GCA_009831015.1 Picea engelmannii | reverse complement strand
GCCAAGCTTGTCATATTAATGAGAATAACGACAGCAGTACTTACAATCGTAGATGCGAGTGCGACAGCTTCGTCAATTCCTCTTCGTCTAACCCTTGCATGAAAGATCCACAACCTGGATGGCAGCAACTTCAATGATTTCTCTCCTTTGGATGACTGCAAGTTTCCTCCAAGATCATAAGTTCCATATGCTCAATTCTTTCCTCCTCCTTTACCACCATAGAGCTTGCTTATATATGTTGGGAAGGGCCTAACCACTTGAGTTATGTTTAGAACCAGTTGGAAACCTCCTCCTTGGATCAGAGATCTTTTTACAAAACCAAGAATTCGAGTTCAACCGCCTCCCAAACTCGAATGATTCTCCCCTTATTCTTCTCACCGGGCTAACAATTTTCCCAGAATGGAGAGCGCTCCCTTAGAAGGGGCATCAGAGTGCTAGAACGCTCCAGAGAAGGTCAAGGGAAGCGCCAGCGCTTCAAATCTGGGTAGCGCTTCTGCAAAGGGGTCAAGAAGCGCTACAACACTTCTGAAGCATGGTAGAAGGGCGCCAACGCTCCTCAGGCAGTTTTAGAGGAGCGTTCCCCTTCCAAACTCTTGATTAAGAAGAACTCTCAGGTGTTAAGAGATGTTTGACTTCAGTGAACCAGTTTCTTCCTTCAAACCAAGTACATGAGATGTTCCAAGTGCCTCTTTAGTGTCGTCATTGTGATAGGATGATTCAACACCATTTGCGAAACTTGCGACAAGCGGGAGGCATATGCGACACTTATCTAGTTGAGTGATTTTGAGGTGTAACAGAAGGTGCCAAGATTGGATGCTACAACTCATGAAGTGGCGAGTTGCAAGAAGTATGGAAGGAAGGTCAACCTTCGCTGAATTTTAAGTCTCGAAGGTTCACACTGGAAGAGCACAGAGATTTAACCCTTCGACTTGTGAAGGTGTGAGTAGCGAGAGGAGCTAGTGTTAAGCCTAGCTGGCGGTCGCGTGAAGAAGGCATTGACAGAGGAAGAGCCATAGTTGTATCGACATTTCGGGTATCGCGAGATTGGAAAGGAAGAGTCGGGAGTTTTGATTCGCGAACTCGCGAGATCGCAAGTTACGACAAGTACCTTTTGGAATTGGGCCTTGGTCATAGCGCTGTGGTCGCACGAAAAGGCAAAGCTCATGCCTAGTGTTGTTTGCACTGGGAAGCTTCCGAAAGGACCTGTGGATCGATTGAATTGAGATTCTAGTAAGGAATTGAAAGAGCCGATTCGGCTCAAAGGAGATAAAGAACGATCCTGTGAGCAGATCTCGGTCCGAGGGGCGATAGGTCTGCATCATCACCTCATGCATGTCAGACTCAGATACAAGCTTAGATAATTGGCAACAGAGGTTAAAAGAAGTCTCCACAATAAGATGTGTAAGAATAAAATGCACAGTAAGATGGGTAGGTACAAAGATAAGGGAACCTCCTAGCTTCCATGGAGTGAATATATTGGAAGCATTCTTAAGACGATACGAAGATGAAGTGTTATAAAATCAGAGGCTCTTAGCCCTTGATATAGCACTCAAGGAAACACCTGGAAGATGGTGGGGTGCACACAAAGAAACAATTAAGGAATGGTACCAGTGTAAGCAATTACTGCAGTTAAGGTTTTGCGTAGTGAAAGAAACCAACGAACTCCAAAAATATGATGGACAAGGGGCACCAACAGAACATGTGGAGAAGTGTAGAGCACTATGGAGGATTACACCACTAGAGGAATGGATTCATCATTTTGTTCACACATGAGAAGGGATTCCATCAAACTGGTATATAGACCAGGAATTGCATAGAGGAACTACAAATTGGACAATATTACAGCAGGACTTTACGTTCACTTTCTCATTTGAGCATGAGAACCCCAACATAGACTCAACAATTAAAAAATCATAGGGGTGATATTCGTTAAAGAATCGAAAGTTGAACTCATGAGAGAAGAACAACATCAGAACAAATAGATAGTAAAAGAACTATTGTCATGCTACCATGTGTAGGAAGAAGCACCATATGAATATGACCTGTGGAACATTCAGATTGCGAAGTTGAAGGTGAAAGAGAAGTGGAAGGTCCACCTCTAGAATTAGAAGTATTTTTTGTGCCGATCAAGGTGAATAAAGTCAACATTGGGATAGTTCAGAATCCAAAAATGGCCTTCATTGGAGACTACTGGGATGAGAAAACAGTGGAAAGCATAACAAATTTACTGTGCGAGTACAACAACCTGTTCCTAACAACATTCATAGAGATGAAAGGTATAGCAGGAGAGCTAGGTGAAATGAAGATACCTCTCAGATATGAGGCAAGACTGATCAAACAAAGATCATATAGACTAAACCCTATATATAAGAAGAAATTCAAAGCCGAAATTGATAGGATGTTGGAGGTTGGAATCATAGAACCTATAGAAAAATATGAATGGGTAAGCCCTATGGTATTTTAGGAGAAAAAATAAGGAGGAACAAGGATATGTTTCGACCTGAGGAAGTTGAATGATGTGTGCCTACATGACCCGTTCCCTACTCCTTTCACAGATGAGGTGTTTGAGAACGTAGGAGGACATGGAGCTTACTCATTCACTGACAGATTCATAGGCTACCATTAGATCAAGATAGTTCCAGAAGACAAGTACAAGACCACATTTTCCACAGAATGGGGATCCTACCTGTACACAATCATGCCGTTTGACTGAAGAATGCACCAAAAATATTTTCCAGAGTAGTTATAGCTCCATTCAAAGAATTCATTCACCAGTTTCTATAGGTATATCTGGATGATTGGAGAGTCTATAGTTTGTTGAAAGACCATGTAGAGGTGTTTATGTTGATGTTAGAAAGATGCAGACAATTTCAGCTATCATTAAATATCAAGAAGTGCATCTTCAGAACACCCTTTGGGATACTATTAGGCCATATAGTATGCAGACAAGGCTTGCTAGTAGATCCTTCCAAGATTGTACTAATTGTTAATCTACCACCACCAAAACCAGTACCTCAGTTAAGAGAAACATTGGGACATATAGGATAATACATGAAATTTATAAAAGGATATGAGCAGATCATTGTGCCAATGTCGAAATTGTTAAGAAAAGACAACAAGTTTTAGTGGAATGAGGACTATCAACAAGGATTGGACACCCTAAAAGTGAAGATGGTAACCACACCAATACTAGTATTCCCATATTGGGAAAATACATTCCATGTGCATGTAGATGCATCAACCATAGCACTTGGAGCTATTTTGGCATAACCAGGAGGAAAATAATTGGACCATCCTATAGCATTTGCTAGCAAAAAACTGTCAGAATCAGAGCAGAATTACAATACCATAGAAAGAGAAGGATTAGCTATGGTCTATGCGCTTCATAAGTTTAGACATTACTTATTTGGAAAAAAATTCAAGATGTTTACAAACCATTCATCTCTCAAATACCTCGTCAATAAGCCAGTGTTGGGGGGGAGAATTTGTATATGGTTATTGATGTTCCAATAATTTGACTTCTAAGTGATATTCAAACTAGGGAAGTTGAATGCAGGATCTGATCACCTTTCAAGGATCACTAATGGAGAGGAACCTACGAATGAAGAGGACAAATTTCCCAATGCACAATTATTTTTAGTACAAGTAGTTTAAGAATATTTTGCAGACATCATTCAATACTTGAGTACAGGGACTGCACCATAATAATTCAACACTGCGTAGAAGAAAAATCTGGTATTCATGGTTGCAGACTATCAATTGATTACATGACACTTATACAATATGGGTGTAGATAATATCTTGAGAAGATGTGTACTGGAACATGAAATACCTAGGATTTTAGTAGAAGCCCATGAGGGAATAGAGGGAGAACATTATGCACGAAAATCTACCTCACAAAAGGTATTTTTCATAGGACTATGGTGGCCGACTGTTCACATGGACTCAAAGGGCTACTTCTAGAGATGTGATGTATGTCAGAGGGTTGGTAAATGAAATAGATGGGACGAGATGCCCCTGAGACCACAAGTAACCTTGCAGGTATTCGAAATATGGGAAATAGATTTTTTGGGACCAATTAACCCAACAACAAAAAGATTAGGAGCGAGGTACATTATTACTACGACAAAATACTTAACAAGATGGGTAGAATCAACACCAGTAAAATATTGCAGCGCAGAGACAACAACACACTTCTTGTTTGAGCAAGTGATCACTATATTGGTTACACAAGGATTTTGATGAGTGATCAAAGCACTCACTTCATTAACAACACTATTAAGGCAATGAATGAGGAGTTTTAAGTTTATCATCAAAAGAGTACACCATATCATCCTCAAGCAAATGGAATAGTGGAAGCCTTTAATAAGATCCTCGAGAATGCATTGACAAAGATCTGCAACGACAATGGGGACGATTGGGACCTGAATATACAACCAATATTGTGGGAATATAGGACCACATGAAAACAATTGACATGGCAGACACCATTCAGATTGGTGCATGGACAAGAGGCAGTGATTCCATTAGAGTTTTTGGTACCTAGTCTGTGCATAGAAACAATTACAAACATGACAAAGCAAGGCACAATACAAGAAAGGATAAGCCAGTTGATGATCATGGAAGAATATAGGGGTCTAGTAGGGCTTCACCAAGAAGTACAGAAAGAAAGGGACAAATCTTGGCATGATAGACATATCAAGAGGAAAAATTTCAAGGAGGGAGACCTAGTCTTGGTGTACGACAATAAATCTCTTCAACACCCAAGAAAACTCAGAATGCATTGGTTGGGACCATATGAAGTAAAGACTGTCACAGATGGGGGAGATGTACAGTTGAAGGATTTGGGAGGAACAAAACTCATGGGAATGATCAATGGGAGTCAACTGAAGCTGTATAGGGACAATCGACCTCCTATCACTTAAAAACAATTTGTGCGCAACAACATTGGGGTTACCGCACCAGACATTAAAGGAAAACAACCAGGAAAAGGAGACATAGCGCAATGAAAATAAAATGTCAATGTGAACGTACCAAACAATGTAATGCACACTTGGAAACGTTAGCGAGATGGAGAAAGGACCAATCATCAGAAAAATGCAGAAATTGTGGAAATGGAGGGTACGAAAAATAGGCTCCATATGACGATGTCTATAAAAATTGAATGTCAAGAATGATTGACAGGACGTCACATTAATTGCGCCAACTGGCGACATCAAGGGAATTCAATGGAAGGTACGTGGGAAGTGCTAGTTCATAGAAAACACAACTTGGGTAATGTTTCCAAGAAGTTTCACACACTTTCTATATAAGGAAAACACGAGGGTAACATAAGGGTAATTGTGAAATAAAGAAAATCACAAAGAGAAAGAGTATACATAGAAAAGAGTGAGGTTGTAGGAGTTATAGAATGAACTAGCTCGACGGAGACCATTTTAACCACCATGGCACCACCCAAGCTAGGAGCGTCAAGCTATTCCTGCAGACAACCTCGAAGAAACCTTAGAGAACCTCAACAGCCACAGGGAAGTGGACAGGAATGACCATGAACTATTGGATTCGTCAACTTGGAACAAATCCCTTGGCCCAATATGGAACCAGTGAGCCCCACACCAGTGGTGGAGGAAACCCAACAAACAATAGTAGTGGGCATGGATATTGATGTCCCAGAAGTGGGACAAAGCCAATAGGCCAAGGACATAGGCAATATTTCTTTCCCTGAAAACCATGAAGAAGCCCCAAGGGTTAATGGGAAGCTCCAAAAATAGAAAGAATTGATCGCGCCAGAAAGGTCACACACAATACTGTCAGAGCATCAACAAGAGGGCATAGTAGAAGATGTCATCAGTCGGGCATAGGCATATACAAAGGAGAGAAAAATGGAGGTTGGAACCTCAAGTTAGCCACCAAAATGGAATGGCAAGAAGACAGTAGAAATATCATTGCGCAGGCAGGCTGCAACAACCATAGTCTTACCGCACATTCCAGAAGGGGTGCGTATCATGGCTAACCTGTTAGGTTGCATGGAAAATCTATGGTAATTGGATCATGCTGTGACCGACATGGAAATGTTTTCGGAGTTTGAAAAGAAAGTTTACCTGGATACCATGGTTATAGGACCCTTTGGCAAGCCAATTGTCCAACCAAAACAATGGGCAGTCGGACTAGCCAACACCGAGATTCTAAGCTTGTTGGATATCCCACACTTTGGAAGGGGCCGCGATGTAAATAATTGCATCAAATAGCTAATGGAAGTTACCCATGGAGGATACCAATGGGTGGAGGAGCTTGTCTCGATAGACTTAGATCTCATTGCATTCATTATAGGTCTACCATCTAGTGGGGAGAGCCCTGCGTAGTTCCTCGATGAAAAACCAAAGGAGAAGGCATTGGCCAAGGATATGAACAAGACATATGGAACATAAAGAGGGTTGCACATAATCATCATCAAGGGAATTAGTGACGCAACAACAAGGCTAGACACCAAACTTATGGCATGTAAGTTTCTCAAAAAGTGTCACAAGGAGGAAGTCCCTACCGGGGTCTTCGCAGCTGCAACATAGTGTGTGGAGGGAACTATACTTAGCTGGGGCCCGTACTTGTTAAATATGTTCCTTGAATACTACAAGGATGCGTAGGACCTAGGGATAGAGTTCGTTCCACTACTCTTGGCTACTCATACTGATCATTGTGGTCAGATGGACGTAGTCTAAATATACATACTTTTGCGAGTGATCCACTCGTTTCCGCGCAACACGATATCTATCACTGGGGAGCACTTCAGACCCCAAAAACAAAAGTGCAAATGCAGGCATGATCATAGGGTATTACAACGACCTGCAGGAAAGCATTGACAACACTTGGTGGATTACGCCAGAAGTGGTCATGCAATATCAAGGCATAGCCAACTTTAAAGAAACTAGGCATGCAGTGTGGATCCAAGCATGAAAGGATCCCGATAAGAAATGGCTACAACTGCGATACTGCGTCAAGGAAGAGGATGTAGAGATGGCCATCAAGGATTGGAAAGATGACTAGAGAGTTCTAGTTCTGAATTAAGAGATGTCCACGGATAAGGAGGATGATGCAGGGAAAGAATAAACACCTATAGTAGAAAAAATGACACCGAAGAAGCCAAATCCAGAGCAGAAACCAACACAATCTAAGAAAGGGGGTGTGACAAAGAAAGGTACCTAGGCGCGAAAGAAGGACAACACCCAGGCACCGCAAGAACAGGAAAAAAAGACCAATACAACAAAGGGGACCACATCGAGTGGTACCCAACATGAACAAGGACAGATCAAGAGGTTGATCATACACACTGGGGGTGTCTGAAAGAAATATAAGGTGCACAAAATTACACCGAAATATACAATCACCGAGGACGATGCAGACCTCGTGGCTGAAAAATTCCACAATTGAAAAGATGAGGAATTTGAAGATGCCCAACACCAAAGGGATCAGATCCAGGATGAGTTGGATGACATGAGGCACATCCTAGAGAATATCATAGAAACAAAGAGGGAAGGCAGAGGAATGGAGTCAGTCCCCGCAACATCACACGAAGGAGCCAAGGTCGTGGCCAACGAGCACGATATGATCCAAACGATAGCACATGCGAACTCGACTTTTCACATTACACCCAACATGTTGTGCATGGATGAAATTGTGGGTTGGATTCCCTCGAAATATGTTGGACACACCGACCACACTTAGAGTGGGGGTGAATGAGTGTGGTTCTCTTTTCAAACTTTTCCCTTTCACAAAAATCCTTAGTTAGCAATCACCATTTATTCATTACTTATTGTTTTCATTTATAACCAGTTAAATGTGAACATACATCAACAACATATACAAAAACATATACAACAACATATATCATCAATAATTCATCATCACAAGGAACACAATATGCTTGTACAATTTTATTTTTATTACGGACTACAATCCTTGGGTTATCAGCAACAACTGAATAGAGTTAAAAATCCACAAGAGCACCAGCTCTATAATGCAAGACTCAACTTACACGATTCAACACCAACTGAGAAGAGGGATCAATCCTCAATAGATACCAATCTATCAACAACTACACGACCTATCAGTAGTGAAACATGTGTATGTATGTGCCCTACGAGTAGTACAACTCGCATATGCATGCGACCTGTCTGTACTACAACATGCATGTGACTTCTGAACAACCAGGGTTTTCTCTTCATGGGAAACTTAGATCCTCTGCAACTTAGTCACATTCACTCCTGTCATTCACTATCCAATTTGAACCAGAACCAATCACAACACATCCATGTTCTCCCACAACTTACTCATGCTCCTCAATCATACAATATGATTGCTACTTAATCATGTATAAGAAACATGTATACTATGGAAATCATATCAGTACTGAAACATAAGAGTGTTGCTCACTCCATCAACCAACACAAACCAATCACAACAACCATACCAAGAATTCTTTAAGAATTCACCATACAACATGAAAGAGTATCCATCAAGACAACTATGTAACCATACCAGAGTTTCTATGGTAGATATGAGCCCATAGAATGCAGATATGGAACTTGCTTCAGTCTTCAAGAACCTGGCATCATCTCACACTCAAGTATCCATGAATTTCTTCAACTGTACGCACCCTAATACACTTCCATCCCATGTACGTATGCACCCTAATACACTGTAAGCCCGTGTATGCCTTGGCATGTGTTAGCACTCCATAATTTCTCAAGATGAGGAAGCAATTGAAAGAGGTAACCAAAAACCCACTTGGAGTCAAGGATCTATCCCTCCATGACTAAGAGAGGGATCTCTCTATTTGATTTAACTTTGTTTGGATTGGATCTTAGGCTAGTAATGAAGATAGAAGGTTTGTTTTTGAGTTTTGGTTGGGACAACAGAAGAGGGCCATTGGGAAAAATGGATTCAAAAGGTCAAAGATCATCCAATGAAGGAATACATGAGATCATATGTAACAAGGCAAGGTAATCATGTCAGTGGATCCTTGTAGTTTGTGAGATGGGAAAAGAGGAATAGATTAGGGTTCACTTCAAATGAAGAGCAGTGCTATCTAAATTATACATTTGAACTTCAAAAGAAAAACATGAATATGTTTTAAAGCCAGAATAGGGTGTTTGAAACAAATCCTGAACATAGTCTTCTTATAAACAATAAATAAAGATAACATAATGTGAAACTAGAGAGAAAACAGATTGCATAAAGGAACACTTCACCACATAACAATGACATAGGAATCACGAAGCATAAATGTCTTTGTATTTGTAAAAAAGAGTCACTTGAAACCATCCCGACAGTCTTTACAATGTATGGTGATATTTCAATACCATTCTTCCCTTTAGTCCCAACCCCTATGCCATATTCCATTCTATATTTTATAATTTTCCCATTACATTGAGATCCTACAGACTAGGGGATCAAATCCCTACCTTAACTATTTCTAGATATTTCTACAAATACCTAATTAATGTTCTGTTAAAATAAAGATTTGATCTCTTTCAAATTCATACCAAATATCTTGAGAATATTACAATATATTTGATTTTTACCATTGAAATGGTAAAAATAACAAAGACTGCTTGCTGATTTGTATCCTAACATTTTGGAGGTTACAACAAAGTCCCAAAACATAGGACAAACTTTGATTTTCTTTAATAACCAAATATAGTTCAATCTTAGCTTGACAACAACATATTGAGGATGAATCAAAACTGAAAAAATGTTCTGGAAGCCTTCAATGTCATTGAAGAATCCATTTTCCTTGATATGAGGAGATATCTATGTTTTCAATTGATAACAAAACTTTCAACAGCTAACGAGGCCAAAACAGACTGTATTTAGCTGCCAATTTTCTGGGAATGATTTTCGACAGCTAATTATGGATTTTGAAACTGCTCTTAGCTGGCGAAACCTGTAACTACTCCCGAACTTAGTCAAAATTGGTTGAGTTACCCATTGACCCTGCTTCATCAATTATAACCACTTCATTTGAAATCAAGGGCAACTTCAACTAGAGTATCAATCCTGAGGTGAGTTTTGGGTTTTAGCTTTTTGTGAACAAGTTTAAACTTCAACACTTTATTCAAGTCTTGCAATCTGTTGTTATGTTTGCAAAGATTCTTTTTCTTGTGCTTTACAGTTTCATACTTGATGGCTAACTGATCCAATGCAGAACCAATTTTAATAGATGACTATCTAAGAGTCTCAGTATCCTTCTTTAGATGTCTCTCTAACACCTTTAACTCAACAATTTCTTTTTTCAGTTTCTGGACCTTAGGTTTTTTGCTAACCTTCTTCTTTGATGGTGTTCCAACTTCTTCATGGGTTTCCATTTCTACAGTTGATGGCTCTATTTCAATTTCTGCAACTAATGGCTTTGTTTCCATTTCTACAGCTAAGGGATCTGAATCAGAATCAGAATATGGCAGGTTTAGGACATTTGTTATTGCAGTTTTTCATTGATCCTTTGCATTTTTTCCAAACTCTAACTTCCTTTCTGTTTTCTGTGATTTTTATGGAGAAACCTTTATGGCAGTTTCTATAGGTGATATTTCTCTTCTCTTTCTTTTGCTGGTTTTTGGAGAGGCTAAATATTGTGAGGGAGTTTCTCCTTTCTTTGGTTGAACTTCTTGCCCAAATTCTCCCCAGAACGGAAGGAAGTCCCAATATTTATCCCTTCTTCTGAGCTCCTCTAAGACTATCAACTTGATCAAACCATGATGAAATAGATGCTACTAGCTTTCTGAGGCTTGGCCTGAACTTTAGAAGCCATCTTGGTAAGACTCTTAAGGAGGTAAAAGGGAATATTTAGAGGTTTCTTACCTATGAAATGGAGGAGTAGTCTGAAGTGGTAGAGCATGGTCCTTCCATATCTCCCCTCACAAGTGATGTAAACCTGAATCATATTTAGCAATGTTTGCCATTTCTCCTCCAACTAGCTCTTGGGAATATCTTTCTTCCATTTCATTTTTTGATGTTCTTCTTTGAGGAATGATCTAAAATCGATTTCCTTGATTGAGGTGGTCTTAAACCACATTTCTCCTTCACTAGGCATCTCTGTGGCTACTGCAACACTGGCTTCATCTATCTACATCGCAACAGGCCCAAGTTTAACCTTAAAGCCATCAAATCTCTTGGAAAATGCTTCTGTGATACCCTGATGATACCCCTGGAGATTTTGGCAAAAACTGAAGAATCCAAACTCTTTGAATAGTTAATAGGCCTCAAGGTGTGCCTCAAGGTATGAAGTATTCTACAATTCCTTCCTCATAAGGGCACCTCCTGTTGAGGTCTTCATCACCAGAACTGTCATAAATTCTTTAAAACCGGATTGATGACAAAGGATATAGGGTATGTAAAGATGAGAAGGTGGACTCAAATGGAGGAGGGGTTAAAATAGTGAGGTTCAGGATTCAGAGGATGAAAAGGGTTTGGACGACTATGGGTGGATTTAATACAACCACAAATGACAATCAACCGATTCAGTGTATGGGAAAACTCATGACCATTCTTTCAGGATCGATTGATTTGCATGGGAACGATCTAGGGTTATGATTGCTTGATTTGAACAAGGTATGAACGAATCATAATCCCCTTTGGAAATCGAAAAAATGATACCCGAGAGAAGTTCTAGCAACATAACAACAAATGATGGTTTGTGTACCACCGCCGATATGGGAGTGACAAGACCCTTTTCAAACCCAGGTGACATCCATTGCTTTTGGCAGCTTATGACAGGTGTGAATAAGATGATTAGCTACCGAAAGTTTTAACTTTTGGTAGCTAACGACTATAAGATTTCGACCTTTTAGCTACTGAAAACCAACTTTCTGCCATAATTAGAATATAACCAAGTTCATGAAATCAACTAATTTGGCCACTTTAAACCTTCAAAAACTCATGTGGATGCATCATAATTCCAACTTCCATGTGACAACAACCTGGATATCTAATTTGAAGCATTGGATATACCACTGGATCATTACTCCTGAGCACCTTATCATGAAAGAATTCTCAACCTGATTAGAAAAAACTCCAAAATATATAACTAGAGAACAAATGACTATATTATAGGACCCTAATAGTATGCACACACTCTAATACACTGTCATCCCACAAATGCCTCATAAACTGGGATTTCTGAACTTCCGAAAATTTTGCCGTCAAGATCTTAGACTTGTCGAAACTTTGATGTGTCCATGATATCCTCCAATCTCTCTCTCTCTCTCTCTCTCTCTCTCTCTCTCTCTCTCTCTTAGAATAGATCTCCAAGATATTCTCAAGAGATATTTTTCACAAGAGACCCTTGCCTCTTATTTATACTCTCCAAGTAGTTTCCTTAGAAGCATCTTCTAGGTCACTTTGTCTACATAGCCACTTTGTCCACATAGTCACCTATGTCCAACTTTGCCCAATTTTCCACTTGCTCATTTATCCAATAGAAACTTGACCACTTAATCCACTTTCCTCGTTTTAGGGATAACCACTTTCCATAATTAGAAATTTCTCCATTTATTTTATTATTTAAATAATCCTCCTTGACTTTGTCACTTCACTTTATTATTTAAATAATCCTCTTTGATTTTGTCACATCACTTTCTTATTTAAATAATCCTCCTTCTTTGCAATCACTTTGACTTCTTTGACCTTTTGGGGCTTCAAGCCAACATGTGAGAGTCCTTCAACTTCGTAAGGCCATAACTCTCAAACCGTGAGGAGTTATGTGACATTCCACATACCACCGGAAATGGCATGACAAGAACTATCCACTAGGATAGTTTCACTAACAAATTCGTTGATATTCATATCATTATTCGATAATTAAGCATGGTTTATCTAACCATACTTCTAGGATAACTCAACTGAAAAGCGGCTTCCCATGAGGGTTTTCACCATAAGAGAACCACTTTGGAGTCCATCCATTTGTACTCCTTATCAAGACAATAATGAGTCATCTTTATATCAATCCAACTATGCATCATATATCAATGAATCCACATAGATCCATATTCATCTATGCATCATATATCAATGACAACTCATTGATACATCTATGCATGAAATCATATGAATATGATTCCACTTGACATCAATCCATTCACATCAAGGATAATACATATTACACCAATATGCTATGACAAGACATTGTTCCTTTGACATCAAACCTTTGACATTGATGCTTTGACCTTTGACATCTATAAATCAATCCTTTGGCATCAATCAATCCCTTGACATCAATCCTTTGACATCCATCAATCAATCCTTTGGCATCAATGGCAACATGATCCAACAATCTCCCCCTTTGGCATTGATAGCAATAACAACATTGATGTCAACACTAATCATTGATGGAAACATGTAGAAAATACATTTATCTACATCGATAGTCATCTCAAACACATCAATGTGACTATCTCTCCCCCTTTGAAATCAATGGCAAGGGGTAGTTCTCTCCTTGGGGCTACTCCCCCTGCCTGAAGTCTCTTTGGGGCTTCTCCCCTTGTCTGAATGCCTTTGATCTTCCTCTGAATAATCTCTCCCATTTTTAAAAAGGGATATAATTATGATGTAATGTTGAATATGTATCGCTCATGCTTTCCTTGTGACCAATGCTCCCCCTGGAACTATGCCTATGTGCTCTTTCTCCAAGTATATATCTATTTTACAAAGTATGAATGTGATAAATATCTCCTCCTAGAATCATGGGAAGAAGAATGGCAACCCCTAAGGGTATGTATCCCCCTATATTCTCTGCAATATGAACAATATGCTACCATTGCAATATGCTTCTGCTACAAATTCTACTGCTCAAACGAAACATAGATCAACCAATCTTTCCATGATGTGCAAGGTTGTGAGGAGGCCTAGAGAAACATTCCTCAAGAGTAGTGGGTGCATAAATTCATCAATACTCTTGACACAACACCTATCAACTAGTACCTTCAAGCGCAACTGCGTCTCACCACTGCAGATTGGCAAGGTATGACTCAGAATTTTGTAGCTACATTTTTATTTGAAAGTCATCGCCCTCTAGTAGATCATGCTTTAGAAGTTGCAAGACAAAAAGTATTTGAGGAAGCATCTAGAATCCCTGTGGAACAAGAAGAGGATGAATGGATTGCACCTCTTCATAAATTGCAAGGATGTTACAATATCAATGTCGATGAAGACGATGATCCTAGGAATGTGAACATCGCAAAAACGAAAGGAAAAAGAGACATAGAAGGACTAGGAGTTGAACTATCTTTTATTGGACACCCAATAAAAATCAATAAAGTTAATATTGGAATAGAGAAAGCACCTAATCTTGCTAATGTTGGAGATTACTGGGATGATGCCACTATTTATAAGATCACAGAGTTACTGCATGAATATCAGGACTTGTTTCCAACCAAGTTCACTGATATGAAGGGCATTAAAGGGCCCATGGGAGAGATGAAGATCCCCTTGAAACCAGATGCAAGGCTATATAAATAAAGACCCTACATATTGAACCCTAAATATAAGGAGAAAGTGAAGATTGAATTAGACAGAATGCTGGAAGCAGGAATCATAGAACCTGTTGAAGAATCAAAATGGATTAGTCCTATGGTGGTTCAGGATAAGAAAATAGGAGAGATCAGAATCTGTGTGGATATTAGGAAGCTGAATGATGCATGTCTACATGATCCATTCCCTACATTGTTTACTGACGAAGTGCTAGATAACGTGGGAGGACAAGAAGTCTACTCCTTCACCGATGGATTTTTAGGATACCATCAGATCAGGATTGCCAAGGAATATCTCCATAAGACCACATTTGCAACGGAATGGGGATCCTACCAATACATAGTGATGCCTTTTGGATTGAAGAATGCACCAACCATCTTTTCTAGGGTGGTGGTCGAAGCATTCAAGGAGTTTTTACATAAATTTCTAGAAGCCTATTTTGATGATTGGACTGCTTTTAGCTTATTGAAAAAACATATTGAATGCTTAAGACTAATGTTGGATAAGTGTAGGCAATGTCAAATTGCCCTGAACTTGAAGAAATGTGTTTTCTTTTCACCCTTTGGAGTGATGTTAGGCCATATTGTGTGTAAGCAGGGGTTACTGGTAGATCCATCCAAGATTTCCATTATTGTCGATCTACCCCCTCCTACTTTAGTCAAACAGTTGCGCACTGCACTGGGACATAATGGATACTATAGGAAGTTCATTAAGGGATATGCACAAATTACAACACCTATGGAGAAGCTTTTGAAGAAATATCATCAGTTTCAGTGGACAGAAGAATGCCAACAAAGCTTCAATGCACTGAAAGAGAAAATGGTTATTGCACCTATTTTAGTCTTTCCAGATTGGAGCAAGGAATTTCATGTGAATGTTGATGCCTCTTATATTGCACTAGGAGTAGTGTTAGCACAACCGGGAGTAGGAGACATTGACCACTCATTAGCCTTTGCTAGCAAGAAACTATCTACAGCTGAAATCAATTACACCACCACCAAGAGAGAAGGGTTAGTCTTGGTGTATGTGTTGCAGAAGTTTCGTCACTACTTGTTAGGAGGACACTTTAAGATGTTCACTGATCACTTCGCACTAAAACACCTATTCAACAAGCCAATGTTGGGGGGAAGGATATGCATATGGCTTATGTTATTTCAGGAATATGATTTTGAAATTGTGGTAAATCCAGGAAGGATGAATAAGGGACCTGACCACTTGTCTAGGTTGGAACATGGAGAGGAACCTACTAGTTTAGAGGATACACTATCGGATGAAAAGTTGCAGGCCATTAGAAAGGTTTATGATCACTTCTTTGAGATAGTTCAGTTCCTATCAACAGGAATAGCACCTCGCGAATACACAATCATTCAGAAGAGACAACTGGTAGTGTGCATTGCATATTTTTCTCTTATAGCTGGAAAACTATATAATATGGGACCTGATGAGATCCTAAGAAGATGTCTTATGGAGGCAGAACGATCATTGATTTTAGCAAAATATCATGAAGGCATCATAGGAGGACACTACGCAGTAAAAAAAACAACGCAAAAGGTTCTTAGAGCTAGCCTCTAGTGGCCCACTTTACACAGAGATGCTAAAGAATACTACAGAGCTCGTGATGTATGAAAAAGAGTTGGGAAACCTTCCAGAAGATATGAAATGTCACTATCACACCAACTAACCTTACAAGCATTTGATAAATGGGCCATTGAATTCATGGGACCTATAAATCCACCAGGGAAGCGCACATGAGCCAGATACATCATCACTGTGATAAAGTATTTGACCAGATGGGCAGAAGCAAGAGCAGTTAAGGATTGTAGTGCAACTACAACAACATGTTTCATATTTGATGATATCATAACCAGGTTTGGATGCCCAAAGATCCTCATGATTTATCAAGGTACACATTTTATTAATAAGACTATTGAAGCCTTGACTCAGGAATTTGAATTTCACCATCAGAAGAGTACTCCTTACCACCCACAAGCGAACGGGATGGTCAAAGCTTTCAACAAGATCTTGGAGACAACACTGATGAAGATTTGTAGTGTAAATAAAGATGACTGGGATTTGAGAGTACCAGCAGTGTTATGGGCCTATAAAACTACTTGTAAGAAGCTGACAATGCAAACTCCCTTTAAGTTGGTTTTTGGCCTAGAAGCAGTTGTACCCATGGAATATTTAGTTCCTAGCTTAAGAATTATAGCCATTACAGATATGGATGACACTGGCATTGTTTAAGAGAGGCTAGCACAATTGGTTGAACTAGAAGAAGACAAATTTATTGTAGGATTTCATCAGCAGGTTCAGAAGGAACAAGAAAAGTCCTACCATGATAGGCATATCAAGAAGAAAAAGGAGATCTGGTATTGTTATATGATAGAAAGTTCATGAAACATCCAAGGAAGTTTAGAACACATTGGCTTGGGCCATATGAGGTTTCCTATGTTACAGAAGGAGGAGACGCGCAGCTGGAGACTTTGAATGGGGAGTGGAAGGAAGGATTGGTGAATGGGAGCTGGTTGAAATTGTACTATGACAACTAGTTGCCTCGCAGATCTCAATAAAAACAGAAGGAGAAGGGTCTAAGTACCAGGTGTAGTTGAGATTGGGTACCAGACACAAGAAATACACTCTGGACATAGGGTGGAGGAACAAAGTAGGAATCATAGGCTGTGTTGTGCAGTCTGAAGTCGAGGTACAATAGAAGATTCATATCAGAGTGCCTCGGGATGAGTCACAGGTGAGTGTTGGGGGCATGTTGGCCCTTGGTTATGGAAGAAAGAGAATGTTACAGAAGAAAAGGTGAAACATGAACTGTGTGGAAGGAAGGTTGACTGAGATCGGGTCAAAGTGGTTAAAGAATAAGAAAAGATGGTGCGAAGTCTGAGAGAGAAATCCGTTGAAGGAGGAGATTGAGGAAGGCAGATAAACAAGGAAGGTGGATCATGGACAACTCAACAAGTGGAAAAGGCCATTGGTATATTCTTTGGAGAACCTCGTGGGAAGGAAGGAAAGACAAGCCGACGAAGCCCTGAAAACGCGAGTCAATTTGACCTAGGGTTTTAGACACCTAGGGTTTTGGTATCTAGGGTTTTGACACCTAGGTTTCGGCCTAAGGTTGTCGGTGAGCTATTGTAATGTATAAATAAAGGTCAAGAGGACCTGGGATGGGTTCATTCTGAGTTGGTTGTTGTTAATGTAGATAGAGAAGTATTGTGTTGTGAGAGCATTCAATATTGTAAGATCTTCAGCTGGGTGCAAAGATCAACCCTGCAACTGGGTGCGCAGGGAAGTGAGATAGAGAGAAGAGAGAAGGAGATAATATCTGCAATCTAAGAGCACAGATAGAACTGTAAGCTTTCACCTAATATATTATAAATCACATTTCTGTGGACATAGCCCTAGGGAGAGGGTGAACCACATATATCTTGTGTTGTGAGTGATTGATGTTGTGTTCTTTACTTCTGTTACTATGATGATGCATTAGTATGTTGGATCTGATATATAACTGTGCGAAGTAGGTTTACGCTTGGAAAGAATAATGTGATCTCCATGTGTGGTTGACTTAATTCCACTTTCATTTCCTTTGGTTGTAGACACTTATGTCCTGCAACCCCCTATTGCTAATTCGGGTGAGACTGCATCTTCTTTGCAGGTGTTTCCGAAAGGGCCAGTAGTTAGGGCTTGTTGGTGTGCTATTAGAGATGAACCCCGAGTCTACCCCTGTGCCAACAAAATGGAACGACAAGTCAGCGCAACTATCGACTTGTTTGATAGAGCAACACAACTATGGACAAAGCTGGAGGAGGATCAACATGTCCAACAGTGGGACTAGGAAGAGGAAATGATGAGTAGTTATTCAAGACCTCAAGCAGAGGCAAAAGACGATGAAGATCACTGAGCACCTCAAAGGAGTACAAGATATGAAGAAGCTACAAGCATAACTCATAGCTGCAAAGATACATAAGAAGGATCGTCGAGATCAAATGGAACCTCTCCAAGAGCTAATAGCGGAAGTCATTGCGGAGCTAGAAGAGGCAAATAAAACCATGGCACAAATTCACGCAGAGTTCTTAGAGATGATCAGTGAGGAGATTATGGCACAAGTATTGGACACACTTAGAGAAAAGACCACGCAGGCTCAAACACAAGAAAGGGAACTCACAAAGAAGTTCCAAACTCTCACAAGAGTTGTTGAAGAATTTCACAAATTTTAGGTGGCTCGGGACGAGCCACATGTCAGTGTTGGGGGCTTGTTGGACACAGACCTAGTCAAGAGGAAAGGCTATTTTGGGAAGAGAAGCACGAAAGACGGAAATGATGACTTCGAGGAAAAAAATCACATGTGAGGGAAGCAGGAGAGGCACGCATGCAAGGAAGACCTAACGACACTAGGGTTAGGGTTTTTGCAATGTATTGTAATGGCCGATGAACCAAGAATATAAATAGGTAGTACTTAGAGGAAGAAGAGGACTGAGCAAAAAAGAGAAAAAAAAGAGAGGAAGAGAGCAGAGAATGGACGATAGAGAGTTGTAATAATTGTAATAATAGTTAAGCTGGTGAGCTACAGAAGCATTGAGAGACTCCTTCATGAGGGTTAGATCACAGGATGAAGAGCCTAGTGCGATCTAGTTAGCCTCACAGGGATCGAGGAGCCCGTTGAAGAGAGTAATATCTAAGATTGTAGACATGTGTGGCATGACATACTACTGAACCATAATAAAGAGATTGAGATCCAACACTTTGTGGATGTAGCCCAGGAGGGGGTGAACCACGGTAACACATGTGTTGTGGGAATGAATGTATGTGTATTTATTGTTGTTAAGTGGTGAATGTTAGATGAATGCATTAACTAGTTGAATCTGGTATTCCACATGCATGAATAAAATGACTGTTATAATGAAATGTTAGAAAAAATAAATAAATATTACAAGATACAACCGCAGATCTCCACTTACTCCTAGGTTTCAAATACTTGAGTATTACAGCCACCCATAGAGTTATCTCGGGTGAGACTGCATAGTACACCCTATGTGTTGCATTGCCTTCTAGTCAAGAGAGGGGCCGATAGTTTTAGAGGAATTTGTTGAGAGCTTATCAAATCTGAACTAGGGTCAATTTATGACAGTAAGGTAGGATCAGGATAATCGATAAAGAATCCTAAGTAGAAGAGTATATAAAAACCAATAGGAAGGAAGATCGTCGAAAGAAAGAATGGACAGATAGGATCAATCCATGAGTTGGCCGAAGATTTTTTGAAAGGAAAGAAGATCGTCGAAGGACATAATGGACAACTAGGATCAATCCAAGAGTTAGTTGAATATCCAACCACCGTCAAATCAGAGGAGAGTTGTGAAAGGTTTAAGCACGGAAGTCCTCCAGACTTCGCAACCCTAGTTAACATTTGTATTGAAACTTTTCACAAGAATACTAGTTTAGAAACTAATACCACACATTCTCTATAATCAAGATATTGTTCAATGATCATCTAATATATTTCTTTATAATATCATATCTATATATAAATGAAAGATTGATTTTCATAATAAAAAAAAAAAAATATATATATATATATATATATATATATATATATATTTTCATAAATATATTGGACAAAATTCTATTTAAAAATAATAAAATGATTATTTATATTATTTAAATTATCATTTACACTATTTAATATATTTGTATGCGTTTACTTCTTGAGCTTTAATATATGGTGTTGCGATTGATCAAATTTTAAAGAGAGTGATGGATATCAACCACATGAATTTAATTATCACAAATATTCATTTTTGGAATCATGCTTACACATTTAAAATATTAGCTTTCTATTATATTATGATATGATTATATTATACTGTTTGATAATATTTTGTTATATTATGATATGATTATATTATAATGTTTGATAATATTTTAAAATTAATGTTTCATAGTATTCTTAAAAATGAGAAAAAATTAAGTTGGTTTAATGTTAATATTTTTAAAAATAAATTTATTTTAATATAAAAATATGGTATATTATAAATTAAAATAATTTTGTTGATATTGAAAATTTAAGTATGTTTTTTTTTAAGTGAGTTAAAAGTGTTTATTATTAAGTTAATTTTATTATTATAAAAATATGTAGATGATGTGTAATATATTGTAAAAAGTTTTAAAAAATAGTTGTAAAAAATAAATAATGATAATTAAAAAAAAAAAAAATGATTTTGAGAAATGAAAATAAAAATTATTCTTCCTAACCAACAACCAAAATCAATTTATATAAATAAATGCGTTTATCATATCCCATATAAAACTTCACATGTAAATACATATCCAAAAACTTTTCATGATAAAATTTCCATATTGACTCTTGATAATATGAACATTTTATATTATTTTATCTTATTTTTAAAGATGAATTCAATGTAAAAAATAATGCATGTGCTTAATTTAATTATGATTTAATACAACATTCCACAACTAAGCTAAGTTCCATTTTGAATGGTGCATGGTGAGAGGTCGGATAGGTATTTAGTGGTCTCTTAAGTCAACCACATGTCTCTAAATTCTCCATTATTTTTTATCTCCCGTATAGTTATCCACTTTGGCCACATGTCTCTAAATTCTCCATTACTTTTGGTCTCCCATATAGTTATCCACTTTGTTATCCACTTTGGCCACAACTTTAGCATTCTCTAAATATACAGGGTGGCATATGTTCAAAAATGTTGAAGAAAAAACCACTTAAATATCACATTTCTTAAAATTCTAGTTAACTTTTGAGATAAATCTTTTAATTTTTAATATTTTAATATCTATTAATATAAAGTAAGAAAATTATATATATCAAATTAAAAAAATATATAATAAAGAAATTTTAACATGTATCTAACAATGTCTAAAAATGTTGTATCCAATTATAGAAAATGAGAAGTTTTTCATCTTTGAACAAAATTCAATTTCAATCAAAAACTTTCATATCCTTCAACTTTTTAAAATCACCTTAACTTTTGAAAGTCACCTCCTAACAGATGACTAACAAACAAAAAAACATATATCTAACAATAGTATAATATAATATTTTATCATACAATATATCAAACATTTATATAACTTAATAATAAAAATTTAATATGATATCATACAATATCAGACATATATATAACTTAATAATAAAAATTTAAAATTATTATGATTAAAATCCATTTTGATAACGTGTTTCACTTAGTATCAATATAATTTAAAATTCACAATTCTCTGAGTCCCACACCCTGAAAACATAAATAAGTAATTAAATTCGCTCAGCATTCAGAGCTCCCCACATAATAAAAAAAAATATGTTGCAATACATATTACACATCTCACTCTCACTCCGGTATGACTCCAGGATGAAATCATTAATACGCTATTAAAATCGGCCTGGTCTCACGTAACATAAATAGGCAATGGAACCAAAAATATGTTGCACTCCATATTAATCTGGACCTACTCATTACGTACCTTCACCAAAGTTGATGGATGCATGCGTGATTTTGGACGACTTCAATCTTCATCTCAACTACAGAACCGAGAATGTCTTTTGTTGAAGTGTGACCTAAAGATGATAGATTAAACTTTGTGGAAAGAGCTGTAAAAGTTCAACTAAAGATCCTGCAATGCCTTTACTTTAGTAAAACTTTGGGGAAAGAGTTGTAAAAGTTCCTGCATTGCGTTTACTT
>ML782126.1:0-21405 GCA_009831015.1 Picea engelmannii | reverse complement strand
TTCATCAATATAATGCAGTGATACATTTCTTCCCTATAAAAGTGTCTCCATTTTTTTTGTATAACTCCATGATCTTATGCATAGGTTTCATTGGAATACATATATTTTTGTTCTCTCTCTTTGTTGGTTTGTGCTTCTAAACATGTTCAACATCCAACAAATCCAAATATGGAGCAAGGACGATACTAGCAAGGATCAAACGACGTTTAAACGATGTGTCATTTGTCCCTCTTTGAACTAGTTTACATTACAATGAAATCTAAGGAGAAGCTTGTATTCTGCTATGTTTTGTTCTAATTTCTTGTTGAAGTTAGGGAGATTAGTTTGTGTCATCACTTATTGATTTTTCTGATAGCACTCGTGCTTAACTTCGGTGTCAGTGGAGCCTCATGACGTCACCAATTATACAATGGGTTTCACCACTCCCTTAGTCAAGAACATATTCTGAGTTTAATATCCTTGGAGAAGTTTACACACAAAATCCTATTCCAAGGCTCTAAATCTTAATCTAGTTTGTGCACCCTGAAAAACAAAATCGTTTCTAATCAATTTTAAATTTATTAGCGGTACTTTTAGTGGTTTCTTTTACTCAAAAGGTGTGGTCATGAAACTGATGATGTTATGACTCAACAAGTAAAAGAAATGAATATGAATAGAATGCAAAGTCCTAACTTCAATTCTCAATAAATGATAAGCTTTTCAAAATGAAACTTTCAATTCAATTCTAGAATTTCAAATAAGATGCAATCTTTCCACACATGTACTAATATCAATGATAAAAACACAAAAGATGAAATGCCAACAATGAAAAATGTATATTTTTTTGTATTTTCAATATAAAAGAATGAAAACTAAAGGACTAAACAATAACTTAATATAAGACCCTATTGTACGCAAACAGATACAACCCAAGTAGAATATCAAGAATCAAACAAGCAACTCAAGATGCAAGGACAACTAATGAAAAGGATGATGAGAAAGAAAAACCGCCCGAAAATTCAACCAAAGAAAGGTTTCCTATCGCTCTGGAGTCGCTTAACAGTTATGATAGAGACCTAACAAGACTCATCAACCATCAACACTTACCCAACAAACATCAAACTCATCAATCAAGAAAAAAAGGATGATGTATGTGATTGTTCAGGAGAAAACCAGGTATGTACATGCCCTATAGAACAACAACTCGCGTATGTACGCATCTATCAAGGGAAAACCAATGTATATGTATTAAAAAACTGCCAAGTTAAGGATAAGGCCAAGAAACTAAGACTCAAAATGAAAAGAGGTTGTCAAGTAATCAGACGAAAAGAAACTCAAGATAATCGAGAGAAATCAAAGGAGAAAAACACTCCAAACCCAGAAAAGAAGATTCCCTCCCCAGTATGGTCGCCAATTCTGTTACGAGGAAAATCACTCTATGGCATGGGATAAACCACAACGGACGTAAATGACTGTAGAAATCAAATCTAATCCCAAGAATGATATATAAACAAACATGCTAATAAGACAAGATAAAGAGCCTACCTCATCGAGACGTTCGATGAAGTCCACTGTTGAACACTTGAATCATAGCTATACACCTGCAACTTGTCCTCAACAACCAAGATACGTAAGCATACAGTGATAATATATAAATTTAGCACATATAATAGAATAATCCATCAATATTCATAACAAATATGCCCATGGAATAACAATTCAAATATTTGCAAGACATTAATTGGACGAGAAAAGAGTATTTCTATTAAAATATGAACAAAAAAAGTATATAAATGACAAACTTTTGTGTCGACACGTATCGGTAAGTCCCTTCCAGCTAGGCCTCCACCACTTCAATCATCCACCAAAGGGAATATCATATAAGAGAGATAATGAGGTTCTCCATAAAATAGGGAAGAGATTGGGGGCTGAACAATGTGTTCATAATTAAAAGGACAAAGGGATGCAAACTTGATATGAAGTGAATAATTTCTCCAGAGTAACTTTTCTCTCAAAGTTGAATTCTTCTCTCCTCTTCCATGGCTTGGATATGGTCCATTATAGCCTTGAAATGGAATTGAAGGACCGAGTCAGAACGTTTCTAGTATATGGAAGGTCAAGGATCATGGATCTCGTGACTTGACATGGAAACCCAACACCATTTTTTCATTTTGTGCACAAAACCCGATGTACACGAGCTATAATGGTGCAACCTGAGTATACACATGCATAGTTGTTAGGGCACGTATATGTGGAAAAATACAATTTTTATCTCTAGGAACTGCAACAAGGGACTTCAAGTCTGCTTAGGGAAATGGAAAAGGCCTCCCGAGAAAGTTGCATGGGGTGAAGCAAATCTTGCTATAACAATTATGACTTAGCCAATGCACAAATGATCCATACATAGAGAATATCTAAAATACTGAGAGGATGTGATGATTTCATTTTGTAATAAGTTTGTACTTGTTGTAGCCAAAGACTAAAGAAATATCCAAAACTAAACAATTTCTTTTAATTTTCCATAAAGAAGGAAAAAATATGGTAATTTATATTCATAGTCAAAAAATAAATTACATTCTTCATATGCACATTGCATCTTCACATAGATATTCGTCCATTTACCACCTATCAAAAAAAGATTCCAATCCTAAGATTATAAAAGATAATCCCATATTGTTTAGATATAGACATAAGAAATTGCCTACCCCCATTTCTGATTTTGTCCAATTCCATGGATCCCTCCACCAACCTTTGACCTTTCTTTCACAAACACAATATTTAATTCCCTAAAAACACGAGTATATGAGTTGAAATCAAAATGGGAACCCAATTTCATAAACAACCTTGAAAAAGTGCATTCTACCTGATTATTTGATCTTTAAATTAAATTTTAAATAGTGAACTTATGAACCAAAAAATAAGATACCTCCAACACTACTCAAATTTCCATTACCCTAGGAGGCCTCATGGTAAAATCCATAAGCCAATAATTTGTTTATTTCCCCATCAGAAAAGCCATAAGCCAATGATTTGTTTATTGAAATCTCATTAAGTCAATAATTTGTTGATTAAGATCTCAATAAGGAAAAACCATAAGCCAATGATTTGTTTATTGAGATCTCAATAAAGGAAAAATCATAAGCCATGATTTGTTTATTGAGATCTCATTAAAGAAAAAACCATAAGCCAATGATTTGTTTATTGGATCTCAATAAAGGAAAAATCATAAGCCAATGATTTGTTTAAAGTGCTTGGCAAAATCTCTACTTCATATAAAATATATTTCCAAGCCAAAGAAATTGTTTGAGCATATACTTGAAAAGGTGGTTCAAATACTTTTCCTCAAAAATAATTAAAGTTCAAGTTACCCCAATACCTCATACAACTAAGCATAGAACAACTTTAAAATTATTAGCATAAATTTCTAGCCAAACATAATTAATCGATAAATCTGTGCTAATAAACTAATACATCCTGAAAACCTTAAAAAACAAACTCTAAAATTACTTAATTATCTTTTCTCAAACTAAAATTATAAACTTTAGTATATTAAAATTTCTTAAAACATTTACCATAGCTATTATTTTTTCAATCTTCTTTCATAAATCCTGAAAAACCTAAAAAAACAAACTCTAAAATTACTTAATTATCTTTTCTAAAAATAAAATTAAAAACTTTATTATATTGAAATTTCTCCACACATTTTCCATACCTATTATTTTTTCAATCCCTTTCACAAATCTTTTGGATTCACAAATCCTTTGGATAGGGACAAATCCTTTTGGATTCACTGTCAAGTGAGTTGGAAAAGTAAAGAATGCTTACAGAACTAATTTATATTTATAAAGAAACTTGAGTTTTACTAAAGTAATACTGAAGTAAACGCAATGCAGGAACTTTTACAACTCTTTCCCCAAAGTTTTACTAAAGTAAAGGCATTGCAGGATCTTTAGTTGAACTTTTACAGCTCTTTCCACAAAGTTTAATCTATCATCTTTAGGTCACACTTCAACAAAAGACATTCTCGGTTCTGTAGTTGAGATGAAGATTGAAGTCGTCCAAAATCACGCATGCATCCATCAACTTTGGTGAAGGTACGTAATGAGTAGGTCCAGATTAATATGGAGTGCAACATATTTTTGGTTCCATTGCCTATTTATGTTACGTGAGACCAGGCCGATTTTAATAGCGTATTAATGATTTCATCCTGGAGTCATACCGGAGTGAGAGTGAGATGTGTAATATGTATTGCAACATATTTTTTTTTATTATGTGGGGAGCTCTGAATGCTGAGCGAATTTAATTACTTATTTATGTTTTCAGGGTGTGGGACTCAGAGAATTGTGAATTTTAAATTATATTGATACTAAGTGAAACACGTTATCAAAATGGATTTTAATCATAATAATTTTAAATTTTTATTATTAAGTTATATATATGTCTGATATTGTATGATATCATATTAAATTTTTATTATTAAGTTATATAAATGTTTGATATATTGTATGATAAAATATTATATTATACTATTGTTAGATATATGTTTTTTTGTTTGTTAGTCATCTGTTAGGAGGTGACTTTCAAAAGTTAAGGTGATTTTAAAAAGTTGAAGGATATGAAAGTTTTTGATTGAAATTGAATTTTGTTCAAAGATGAAAAACTTCTCATTTTCTATAATTGGATACAACATTTTTAGACATTGTTAGATACATGTTAAAATTTCTTTATTATATATTTTTTTAATTTGATATATATAATTTTCTTACTTTATATTAATAGATATTAAAATATTAAAAATTAAAAGATTTATCTCAAAAGTTAACTAGAATTTTAAGAAATGTGATATTTAAGTGGTTTTTTCTTCAACATTTTTGAACATATGCCACCCTGTATATTTAGAGAATGCTAAAGTTGTGGCCAAAGTGGATAACAAAGTGGATAACTATATGGGAGACCAAAAGTAATGGAGAATTTAGAGACATGTGGCCAAAGTGGATAACTATACGGGAGATAAAAAATAATGGAGAATTTAGAGACATGTGGTTGACTTAAGAGACCACTAAATACCTATCCGACCTCTCACCATGCACCATTCAAAATGGAACTTAGCTTAGTTGTGGAATGTTGTATTAAATCATAATTAAATTAAGCACATGCATTATTTTTTACATTGAATTCATCTTTAAAAATAAGATAAAATAATATAAAATGTTCATATTATCAAGAGTCAATATGGAAATTTTATCATGAAAAGTTTTTGGATATGTATTTACATGTGAAGTTTTATATGGGATATGATAAACGCATTTATTTATATAAATTGATTTTGGTTGTTGGTTAGGAAGAATAATTTTTATTTTCATTTCTCAAAATCATTTTTTTTTTTTTTAATTATCATTATTTATTTTTTACAACTATTTTTTAAAACTTTTTACAATATATTACACATCATCTACATATTTTTATAATAATAAAATTAACTTAATAATAAACACTTTTAACTCACTTAAAAAAAAACATACTTAAATTTTCAATATCAACAAAATTATTTTAATTTATAATATACCATATTTTTATATTAAAATAAATTTATTTTTAAAAATATTAACATTAAACCAACTTAATTTTTTCTCATTTTTAAGAATACTATGAAACATTAATTTTAAAATATTATCAAACATTATAATATAATCATATCATAATATAACAAAATATTATCAAACAGTATAATATAATCATATCATAATATAATAGAAAGCTAATATTTTAAATGTGTAAGCATGATTCCAAAAATGAATATTTGTGATAATTAAATTCATGTGGTTGATATCCATCACTCTCTTTAAAATTTGATCAATCGCAACACCATATATTAAAGCTCAAGAAGTAAACGCATACAAATATATTAAATAGTGTAAATGATAATTTAAATAATATAAATAATCATTTTATTATTTTTAAATAGAATTTTGTCCAATATATTTATGAAAATATATATATATATATATATATATATATATATATATTTTTTTTTTTTTATTATGAAAATCAATCTTTCATTTATATATAGATATGATATTATAAAGAAATATATTAGATGATCATTGAACAATATCTTGATTATAGAGAATGTGTGGTATTAGTTTCTAAACTAGTATTCTTGTGAAAAGTTTCAATACAAATGTTAACTAGGGTTGCGAAGTCTGGAGGACTTCCGTGCTTAAACCTTTCACAACTCTCCTCTGATTTGACGGTGGTTGGATATTCAACTAACTCTTGGATTGATCCTAGTTGTCCATTATGTCCTTCGACGATCTTCTTTCCTTTCAAAAAATCTTCGGCCAACTCATGGATTGATCCTATCTGTCCATTCTTTCTTTCGACGATCTTCCTTCCTATTGGTTTTTATATACTCTTCTACTTAGGATTCTTTATCGATTATCCTGATCCTACCTTACTGTCATAAATTGACCCTAGTTCAGATTTGATAAGCTCTCAACAAATTCCTCTAAAACTATCGGCCCCTCTCTTGACTAGAAGGCAATGCAACACATAGGGTGTACTATGCAGTCTCACCCGAGATAACTCTATGGGTGGCTGTAATACTCAAGTATTTGAAACCTAGGAGTAAGTGGAGATCTGCGGTTGTATCTTGTAATATTTATTTATTTTTTCTAACATTTCATTATAACAGTCATTTTATTCATGCATGTGGAATACCAGATTCAACTAGTTAATGCATTCATCTAACATTCACCACTTAACAACAATAAATACACATACATTCATTCCCACAACACATGTGTTACCGTGGTTCACCCCCTCCTGGGCTACATCCACAAAGTGTTGGATCTCAATCTCTTTATTATGGTTCAGTAGTATGTCATGCCACACATGTCTACAATCTTAGATATTACTCTCTTCAACGGGCTCCTCGATCCCTGTGAGGCTAACTAGATCGCACTAGGCTCTTCATCCTGTGATCTAACCCTCATGAAGGAGTCTCTCAATGCTTCTGTAGCTCACCAGCTTAACTATTATTACAATTATTACAACTCTCTATCGTCCATTCTCTGCTCTCTTCCTCTCTTTTTTTTCTCTTTTTTGCTCAGTCCTCTTCTTCCTCTAAGTACTACCTATTTATATTCTTGGTTCATCGGCCATTACAATACATTGCAAAAACCCTAACCCTAGTGTCGTTAGGTCTTCCTTGCATGCGTGCCTCTCCTGCTTCCCTCACATGTGATTTTTTTCCTCGAAGTCATCATTTCCGTCTTTCGTGCTTCTCTTCCCAAAATAGCCTTTCCTCTTGACTAGGTCTGTGTCCAACAAGCCCCCAACACTGACATGTGGCTCGTCCCGAGCCACCTAAAATTTGTGAAATTCTTCAACAACTCTTGTGAGAGTTTGGAACTTCTTTGTGAGTTCCCTTTCTTGTGTTTGAGCCTGCGTGGTCTTTTCTCTAAGTGTGTCCAATACTTGTGCCATAATCTCCTCACTGATCATCTCTAAGAACTCTGCGTGAATTTGTGCCATGGTTTTATTTGCCTCTTCTAGCTCCGCAATGACTTCCGCTATTAGCTCTTGGAGAGGTTCCATTTGATCTCGACGATCCTTCTTATGTATCTTTGCAGCTATGAGTTATGCTTGTAGCTTCTTCATATCTTGTACTCCTTTGAGGTGCTCAGTGATCTTCATCGTCTTTTGCCTCTGCTTGAGGTCTTGAATAACTACTCATCATTTCCTCTTCCTAGTCCCACTGTTGGACATGTTGATCCTCCTCCAGCTTTGTCCATAGTTGTGTTGCTCTATCAAACAAGTCGATAGTTGCGCTGACTTGTCGTTCCATTTTGTTGGCACAGGGGTAGACTCGGGGTTCATCTCTAATAGCACACCAACAAGCCCTAACTACTGGCCCTTTCGGAAACACCTGCAAAGAAGATGCAGTCTCACCCGAATTAGCAATAGGGGGTTGCAGGACATAAGTGTCTACAACCAAAGGAAATGAAAGTGGAATTAAGTCAACCACACATGGAGATCACATTATTCTTTCCAAGCGTAAACCTACTTCGCACAGTTATATATCAGATCCAACATACTAATGCATCATCATAGTAACAGAAGTAAAGAACACAACATCAATCACTCACAACACAAGATATATGTGGTTCACCCTCTCCCTAGGGCTATGTCCACAGAAATGTGATTTATAATATATTAGGTGAAAGCTTACAGTTCTATCTGTGCTCTTAGATTGCAGATATTATCTCCTTCTCTCTTCTCTCTATCTCACTTCCCTGCGCACCCAGTTGCAGGGTTGATCTTTGCACCCAGCTGAAGATCTTACAATATTGAATGCTCTCACAACACAATACTTCTCTATCTACATTAACAACAACCAACTCAGAATGAACCCATCCCAGGTCCTCTTGACCTTTATTTATACATTACAATAGCTCACCGACAACCTTAGGCCGAAACCTAGGTGTCAAAACCCTAGATACCAAAACCCTAGGTGTCTAAAACCCTAGGTCAAATTGACTCGCGTTTTCAGGGCTTCGTCGGCTTGTCTTTCCTTCCTTCCCACGAGGTTCTCCAAAGAATATACCAATGGCCTTTTCCACTTGTTGAGTTGTCCATGATCCACCTTCCTTGTTTATCTGCCTTCCTCAATCTCCTCCTTCAACGGATTTCTCTCTCAGACTTCGCACCATCTTTTCTTATTCTTTAACCACTTTGACCCGATCTCAGTCAACCTTCCTTCCACACAGTTCATGTTTCACCTTTTCTTCTGTAACATTCTCTTTCTTCCATAACCAAGGGCCAACATGCCCCCAACACTCACCTGTGACTCATCCCGAGGCACTCTGATATGAATCTTCTATTGTACCTCGACTTCAGACTGCACAACACAGCCTATGATTCCTACTTTGTTCCTCCACCCTATGTCCAGAGTGTATTTCTTGTGTCTGGTACCCAATCTCAACTACACCTGGTACTTAGACCCTTCTCCTTCTGTTTTTATTGAGATCTGCGAGGCAACTAGTTGTCATAGTACAATTTCAACCAGCTCCCATTCACCAATCCTTCCTTCCACTCCCCATTCAAAGTCTCCAGCTGCGCGTCTCCTCCTTCTGTAACATAGGAAACCTCATATGGCCCAAGCCAATGTGTTCTAAACTTCCTTGGATGTTTCATGAACTTTCTATCATATAACAATACCAGATCTCCTTTTTCTTCTTGATATGCCTATCATGGTAGGACTTTTCTTGTTCCTTCTGAACCTGCTGATGAAATCCTACAATAAATTTGTCTTCTTCTAGTTCAACCAATTGTGCTAGCCTCTCTTAAACAATGCCAGTGTCATCCATATCTGTAATGGCTATAATTCTTAAGCTAGGAACTAAATATTCCATGGGTACAACTGCTTCTAGGCCAAAAACCAACTTAAAGGGAGTTTGCATTGTCAGCTTCTTACAAGTAGTTTTATAGGCCCATAACACTGCTGGTACTCTCAAATCCCAGTCATCTTTATTTACACTACAAATCTTCATCAGTGTTGTCTCCAAGATCTTGTTGAAAGCTTTGACCATCCCGTTCGCTTGTGGGTGGTAAGGAGTACTCTTCTGATGGTGAAATTCAAATTCCTGAGTCAAGGCTTCAATAGTCTTATTAATAAAATGTGTACCTTGATAAATCATGAGGATCTTTGGGCATCCAAACCTGGTTATGATATCATCAAATATGAAACATGTTGTTGTAGTTGCACTACAATCCTTAACTGCTCTTGCTTCTGCCCATCTGGTCAAATACTTTATCACAGTGATGATGTATCTGGCTCATGTGCGCTTCCCTGGTGGATTTATAGGTCCCATGAATTCAATGGCCCATTTATCAAATGCTTGTAAGGTTAGTTGGTGTGATAGTGACATTTCATATCTTCTGGAAGGTTTCCCAACTCTTTTTCATACATCACGAGCTCTGTAGTATTCTTTAGCATCTCTGTGTAAAGTGGGCCACTAGAGGCTAGCTCTAAGAACCTTTTGCGTTGTTTTTTTTACTGCGTAGTGTCCTCCTATGATGCCTTCATGATATTTTGCTAAAATCAATGATCGTTCTGCCTCCATAAGACATCTTCTTAGGATCTCATCAGGTCCCATATTATATAGTTTTCCAGCTATAAGAGAAAAATATGCAATGCACACTACCAGTTGTCTCTTCTGAATGATTGTGTATTCGCGAGGTGCTATTCCTGTTGATAGGAACTGAACTATCTCAAAGAAGTGATCATAAACCTTTCTAATGGCCTGCAACTTTTCATCCGATAGTGTATCCTCTAAACTAGTAGGTTCCTCTCCATGTTCCAACCTAGACAAGTGGTCAGGTCCCTTATTCATCCTTCCTGGATTTACCACAATTTCAAAATCATATTCCTGAAATAACATAAGCCATATGCATATCCTTCCCCCCAACATTGGCTTGTTGAATAGGTGTTTTAGTGCGAAGTGATCAGTGAACATCTTAAAGTGTCCTCCTAACAAGTAGTGACGAAACTTCTGCAACACATACACCAAGACTAACCCTTCTCTCTTGGTGGTGGTGTAATTGATTTCAGCTGTAGATAGTTTCTTGCTAGCAAAGGCTAATGAGTGGTCAATGTCTCCTACTCCCGGTTGTGCTAACACTACTCCTAGTGCAATATAAGAGGCATCAACATTCACATGAAATTCCTTGCTCCAATCTGGAAAGACTAAAATAGGTGCAATAACCATTTTCTCTTTCAGTGCATTGAAGCTTTGTTGGCATTCTTCTGTCCACTGAAACTGATGATATTTCTTCAAAAGCTTCTCCATAGGTGTTGTAATTTGTGCATATCCCTTAATGAACTTCCTATAGTATCCATTATGTCCCAGTGCAGTGCGCAACTGTTTGACTAAAGTAGGAGGGGGTAGATCGACAATAATGGAAATCTTGGATGGATCTACCAGTAACCCCTGCTTACACACAATATGGCCTAACATCACTCCAAAGGGTGAAAAGAAAACACATTTCTTCAAGTTCAGGGCAATTTGACATTGCCTACACTTATCCAACATTAGTCTTAAGCATTCAATATGTTTTTTCAATAAGCTAAAAGCAGTCCAATCATCAAAATAGGCTTCTAGAAATTTATGTAAAAACTCCTTGAATGCTTCGACCACCACCCTAGAAAAGATGGTTGGTGCATTCTTCAATCCAAAAGGCATCACTATGTATTGGTAGGATCCCCATTCCGTTGCAAATGTGGTCTTATGGAGATATTCCTTGGCAATCCTGATCTGATGGTATCCTAAAAATCCATCGGTGAAGGAGTAGACTTCTTGTCCTCCCACGTTATCTAGCACTTCGTCAGTAAACAATGTAGGGAATGGATCATGTAGACATGCATCATTCAGCTTCCTAATATCCACACAGATTCTGATCTCTCCTATTTTCTTATCCTGAACCACCATAGGACTAATCCATTTTGATTCTTCAACAGGTTCTATGATTCCTGCTTCCAGCATTCTGTCTAATTCAATCTTCACTTTCTCCTTATATTTAGGGTTCAATATGTAGGGTCTTTATTTATATAGCCTTGCATCTGGTTTCAAGGGGATCTTCATCTCTCCCATGGGCCCTTTAATGCCCTTCATATCAGTGAACTTGGTTGGAAACAAGTCCTGATATTCATGCAGTAACTCTGTGATCTTATAAATAGTGGCATCATCCCAGTAATCTCCAACATTAGCAAGATTAGGTGCTTTCTCTATTCCAATATTAACTTTATTGATTTTTATTGGGTGTCCAATAAAAGATAGTTCAACTCCTAGTCCTTCTATGTCTCTTTTTCCTTTCGTTTTTGCGATGTTCACATTCCTAGGATCATCGTCTTCATCGACATTGATATTGTAACATCCTTGCAATTTATGAAGAGGTGCAATCCATTCATCCTCTTCTTGTTCCACAGGGATTCTAGATGCTTCCTCAAATACTTTTTGTCTTGCAACTTCTAAAGCATGATCTACTAGAGGGCGATGACTTTCAAATAAAAATGTAGCTACAAAATTCTGAGTCATACCTTGCCAATCTGCAGTGGTGAGACGCAGTTGCGCTTGAAGGTACTAGTTGATAGGTGTTGTGTCAAGAGTATTGATGAATTTATGCACCCACTACTCTTGAGGAATGTTTCTCTAGGCCTCCTCACAACCTTGCACATCATGGAAAGATTGGTTGATCTATGTTTCGTTTGAGCAGTAGAATTTGTAGCAGAAGCATATTGCAATGGTAGCATATTGTTCATATTGCAGAGAATATAGGGGGATACATACCCTTAGGGGTTGCCATTCTTCTTCCCATGATTCTAGGAGGAGATATTTATCACATTCATACTTTGTAAAATAGATATATACTTGGAGAAAGAGCACATAGGCATAGTTCCAGGGGGAGCATTGGTCACAAGGAAAGCATGAGCGATACATATTCAACATTACATCATAATTATATCCCTTTTTAAAAATGGGAGAGATTATTCAGAGGAAGATCAAAGGCATTCAGACAAGGGGAGAAGCCCCAAAGAGACTTCAGGCAGGGGGAGTAGCCCCAAGGAGAGAACTACCCCTTGCCATTGATTTCAAAGGGGGAGAGATAGTCACATTGATGTGTTTGAGATGACTATCGATGTAGATAAATGTATTTTCTACATGTTTCCATCAATGATTAGTGTTGACATCAATGTTGTTATTGCTATCAATGCCAAAGGGGGAGATTGTTGGATCATGTTGCCATTGATGCCAAAGGATTGATTGATGGATGTCAAAGGATTGATGTCAAGGGATTGATTGATGCCAAAGGATTGATTTATAGATGTCAAAGGTCAAAGCATCAATGTCAAAGGTTTGATGTCAAAGGAACAATGTCTTGTCATAGCATATTGGTGTAATATGTATTATCCTTGATGTGAATGGATTGATGTCAAGTGGAATCATATTCATATGATTTCATGCATAGATGTATCAATGAGTTGTCATTGATATATGATGCATAGATGAATATGGATCTATGTGGATTCATTGATATATGATGCATAGTTGGATTGATATAAAGATGACTCATTATTGTCTTGATAAGGAGTACAAATGGATGGACTCCAAAGTGGTTCTCTTATGGTGAAAACCCTCATGGGAAGCCGCTTTTCAGTTGAGTTATCCTAGAAGTATGGTTAGATAAACCATGCTTAATTATCGAATAATGATATGAATATCAACGAATTTGTTAGTGAAACTATCCTAGTGGATAGTTCTTGTCATGCCATTTCCGGTGGTATGTGGAATGTCACATAACTCCTCACGGTTTGAGAGTTATGGCCTTACGAAGTTGAAGGACTCTCACATGTTGGCTTGAAGCCCCAAAAGGTCAAAGAAGTCAAAGTGATTGCAAAGAAGGAGGATTATTTAAATAAGAAAGTGATGTGACAAAATCAAAGAGGATTATTTAAATAATAAAGTGAAGTGACAAAGTCAAGGAGGATTATTTAAATAATAAAATAAATGGAGAAATTTCTAATTATGGAAAGTGGTTATCCCTAAAACGAGGAAAGTGGATTAAGTGGTCAAGTTTCTATTGGATAAATGAGCAAGTGGAAAATTGGGCAAAGTTGGACATAGGTGACTATGTGGACAAAGTGGCTATGTAGACAAAGTGACCTAGAAGATGCTTCTAAGGAAACTACTTGGAGAGTATAAATAAGAGGCAAGGGTCTCTTGTGAAAAATATCTCTTGAGAATATCTTGGAGATCTATTCTAAGAGAGAGAGAGAGAGAGAGAGAGAGAGAGAGAGAGAGAGAGATTGGAGGATATCATGGACACATCAAAGTTTCGACAAGTCTAAGATCTTGACGGCAAAATTTTCGGAAGTTCAGAAATCCCAGTTTATGAGGCATTTGTGGGATGACAGTGTATTAGAGTGTGTGCATACTATTAGGGTCCTATAATATAGTCATTTGTTCTCTAGTTATATATTTTGGAGTTTTTTCTAATCAGGTTGAGAATTCTTTCATGATAAGGTGCTCAGGAGTAATGATCCAGTGGTATATCCAATGCTTCAAATTAGATATCCAGGTTGTTGTCACATGGAAGTTGGAATTATGATGCATCCACATGAGTTTTTGAAGGTTTAAAGTGGCCAAATTAGTTGATTTCATGAACTTGGTTATATTCTAATTATGGCAGAAAGTTGGTTTTCAGTAGCTAAAAGGTCGAAATCTTATAGTCGTTAGCTACCAAAAGTTAAAACTTTCGGTAGCTAATCATCTTATTCACACCTGTCATAAGCTGCCAAAAGCAATGGATGTCACCTGGGTTTGAAAAGGGTCTTGTCACTCCCATATCGGCGGTGGTACACAAACCATCATTTGTTGTTATGTTGCTAGAACTTCTCTCGGGTATCATTTTTTCGATTTCCAAAGGGGATTATGATTCGTTCATACCTTGTTCAAATCAAGCAATCATAACCCTAGATCGTTCCCATGCAAATCAATCGATCCTGAAAGAATGGTCATGAGTTTTCCCATACACTGAATCGGTTGATTGTCATTTGTGGTTGTATTAAATCCACCCATAGTCGTCCAAACCCTTTTCATCCTCTGAATCCTGAACCTCACTATTTTAACCCCTCCTCCATTTGAGTCCACCTTCTCATCTTTACATACCCTATATCCTTTGTCATCAATCCGGTTTTAAAGAATTTATGACAGTTCTGGTGATGAAGACCTCAACAGGAGGTGCCCTTATGAGGAAGGAATTGTAGAATACTTCATACCTTGAGGCACACCTTGAGGCCTATTAACTATTCAAAGAGTTTGGATTCTTCAGTTTTTGCCAAAATCTCCAGGGGTATCATCAGGGTATCACAGAAGCATTTTCCAAGAGATTTGATGGCTTTAAGGTTAAACTTGGGCCTGTTGCGATGTAGATAGATGAAGCCAGTGTTGCAGTAGCCACAGAGATGCCTAGTGAAGGAGAAATGTGGTTTAAGACCACCTCAATCAAGGAAATCGATTTTAGATCATTCCTCAAAGAAGAACATCAAAAAATGAAATGGAAGAAAGATATTCCCAAGAGCTAGTTGGAGGAGAAATGGCAAACATTGCTAAATATGATTCAGGTTTACATCACTTGTGAGGGGAGATATGGAAGGACCATGCTCTACCACTTCAGACTACTCCTCCATTTCATAGGTAAGAAACCTCTAAATATTCCCTTTTACCTCCTTAAGAGTCTTACCAAGATGGCTTCTAAAGTTCAGGCCAAGCCTCAGAAAGCTAGTAGCATCTATTTCATCATGGTTTGATCAAGTTGATAGTCTTAGAGGAGCTCAGAAGAAGGGATAAATATTGGGACTTCCTTCCGTTCTGGGGAGAATTTGGGCAAGAAGTTCAACCAAAGAAAGGAGAAACTCCCTCACAATATTTAGCCTCTCCAAAAACCAGCAAAAGAAAGAGAAGAGAAATATCACCTATAGAAACTGCCATAAAGGTTTCTCCATAAAAATCACAGAAAACAGAAAGGAAGTTAGAGTTTGGAAAAAATGCAAAGGATCAATGAAAAACTGCAATAACAAATGTCCTAAACCTGCCATATTCTGATTCTGATTCAGATCCCTTAGCTGTAGAAATGGAAACAAAGCCATTAGTTGCAGAAATTGAAATAGAGCCATCAACTGTAGAAATGGAAACCCATGAAGAAGTTGGAACACCATCAAAGAAGAAGGTTAGCAAAAAACCTAAGGTCCAGAAACTGAAAAAAGAAATTGTTGAGTTAAAGGTGTTAGAGAGACATCTAAAGAAGGATACTGAGACTCTTAGATAGTCATCTATTAAAATTGGTTCTGCATTGGATCAGTTAGCCATCAAGTATGAAACTGTAAAGCACAAGAAAAAGAATCTTTGCAAACATAACAACAGATTGCAAGACTTGAATAAAGTGTTGAAGTTTAAACTTGTTCACAAAAAGCTAAAACCCAAAACTCACCTCAGGATTGATACTCTAGTTGAAGTTGCCCTTGATTTCAAATGAAGTGGTTATAATTGATGAAGCAGGGTCAATGGGTAACTCAACCAATTTTGACTAAGTTCGGGAGTAGTTACAGGTTTCGCCAGCTAAGAGCAGTTTCAAAATCCATAATTAGCTGTCGAAAATCATTCCCAGAAAATTGGCAGCTAAATACAGTCTGTTTTGGCCTCGTTAGCTGTTGAAAGTTTTGTTATCAATTGAAAACATAGATATCTCCTCATATCAAGGAAAATGGATTCTTCAATGACATTGAAGGCTTCCAGAACATTTTTTCAGTTTTGATTCATCCTCAATATGTTGTTGTCAAGCTAAGATTGAACTATATTTGGTTATTAAAGAAAATCAAAGTTTGTCCTATGTTTTGGGACTTTGTTGTAACCTCCAAAATGTTAGGATACAAATCAGCAAGCAGTCTTTGTTATTTTTACCATTTCAATGGTAAAAATCAAATATATTGTAATATTCTCAAGATATTTGGTATGAATTTGAAAGAGATCAAATCTTTATTTTAACAGAACATTAATTAGGTATTTGTAGAAATATCTAGAAATAGTTAAGGTAGGGATTTGATCCCCTAGTCTGTAGGATCTCAATGTAATGGGAAAATTATAAAATATAGAATGGAATATGGCATAGGGGTTGGGACTAAAGGGAAGAATGGTATTGAAATATCACCATACATTGTAAAGACTGTCGGGATGGTTTCAAGTGACTCTTTTTTACAAATACAAAGACATTTATGCTTCGTGATTCCTATGTCATTGTTATGTGGTGAAGTGTTCCTTTATGCAATCTGTTTTCTCTCTAGTTTCACATTATGTTATCTTTATTTATTGTTTATAAGAAGACTATGTTCAGGATTTGTTTCAAACACCCTATTCTGGCTTTAAAACATATTCATGTTTTTCTTTTGAAGTTCAAATGTATAATTTAGATAGCACTGCTCTTCATTTGAAGTGAACCCTAATCTATTCCTCTTTTCCCATCTCACAAACTACAAGGATCCACTGACATGATTACCTTGCCTTGTTACATATGATCTCATGTATTCCTTCATTGGATGATCTTTGACCTTTTGAATCCATTTTTCCCAATGGCCCTCTTCTGTTGTCCCAACCAAAACTCAAAAACAAACCTTCTATCTTCATTACTAGCCTAAGATCCAATCCAAACAAAGTTAAATCAAATAGAGAGATCCCTCTCTTAGTCATGGAGGGATAGATCCTTGACTCCAAGTGGGTTTTTGGTTACCTCTTTCAATTGCTTCCTCATCTTGAGAAATTATGGAGTGCTAACACATGCCAAGGCATACACGGGCTTACAGTGTATTAGGGTGCATACGTACATGGGATGGAAGTGTATTAGGGTGCGTACAGTTGAAGAAATTCATGGATACTTGAGTGTGAGATGATGCCAGGTTCTTGAAGACTGAAGCAAGTTCCATATCTGCATTCTATGGGCTCATATCTACCATAGAAACTCTGGTATGGTTACATAGTTGTCTTGATGGATACTCTTTCATGTTGTATGGTGAATTCTTAAAGAATTCTTGGTATGGTTGTTGTGATTGGTTTGTGTTGGTTGATGGAGTGAGCAACACTCTTATGTTTCAGTACTGATATGATTTCCATAGTATACATGTTTCTTATACATGATTAAGTAGCAATCATATTGTATGATTGAGGAGCATGAGTAAGTTGTGGGAGAACATGGATGTGTTGTGATTGGTTCTGGTTCAAATTGGATAGTGAATGACAGGAGTGAATGTGACTAAGTTGCAGAGGATCTAAGTTTCCCATGAAGAGAAAACCCTGGTTGTTCAGAAGTCACATGCATGTTGTAGTACAGACAGGTCGCATGCATATGCGAGTTGTACTACTCGTAGGGCACATACATACACATGTTTCACTACTGATAGGTCGTGTAGTTGTTGATAGATTGGTATCTATTGAGGATTGATCCCTCTTCTCAGTTGGTGTTGAATCGTGTAAGTTGAGTCTTGCATTATAGAGCTGGTGCTCTTGTGGATTTTTAACTCTATTCAGTTGTTGCTGATAACCCAAGGATTGTAGTCCGTAATAAAAATAAAATTGTACAAGCATATTGTGTTCCTTGTGATGATGAATTATTGATGATATATGTTGTTGTATATGTTTTTGTATATGTTGTTGATGTATGTTCACATTTAACTGGTTATAAATGAAAACAATAAGTAATGAATAAATGGTGATTGCTAACTAAGGATTTTTGTGAAAGGGAAAAGTTTGAAAAGAGAACCACACTCATTCACCCCCACTCTAAGTGTGGTCGGTGTGTCCAACATATTTCGAGGGAATCCAACCCACAATTTCATCCATGCACAACATGTTGGGTGTAATGTGAAAAGTCGAGTTCGCATGTGCTATCGTTTGGATCATATCGTGCTCGTTGGCCACGACCTTGGCTCCTTCGTGTGATGTTGCGGGGACTGACTCCATTCCTCTGCCTTCCCTCTTTGTTTCTATGATATTCTCTAGGATGTGCCTCATGTCATCCAACTCATCCTGGATCTGATCCCTTTGGTGTTGGGCATCTTCAAATTCCTCATCTTTTCAATTGTGGAATTTTTCAGCCACGAGGTCTGCATCGTCCTCGGTGATTGTATATTTCGGTGTAATTTTGTGCACCTTATATTTCTTTCAGACACCCCCAGTGTGTATGATCAACCTCTTGATCTGTCCTTGTTCATGTTGGGTACCACTCGATGTGGTCCCCTTTGTTGTATTGGTCTTTTTTTCCTGTTCTTGCGGTGCCTGGGTGTTGTCCTTCTTTCGCGCCTAGGTACCTTTCTTTGTCACACCCCCTTTCTTAGATTGTGTTGGTTTCTGCTCTGGATTTGGCTTCTTCGGTGTCATTTTTTCTACTATAGGTGTTTATTCTTTCCCTGCATCATCCTCCTTATCCGTGGACATCTCTTAATTCAGAACTAGAACTCTCTAGTCATCTTTCCAATCCTTGATGGCCATCTCTACATCCTCTTCCTTGACGCAGTATCGCAGTTGTAGCCATTTCTTATCGGGATCCTTTCATGCTTGGATCCACACTGCATGCCTAGTTTCTTTAAAGTTGGCTATGCCTTGATATTGCATGACCACTTCTGGCGTAATCCACCAAGTGTTGTCAATGCTTTCCTGCAGGTCGTTGTAATACCCTATGATCATGCCTGCATTTGCACTTTTGTTTTTGGGGTCTGAAGTGCTCCCCAGTGATAGATATCGTGTTGCGCGGAAACGAGTGGATCACTCGCAAAAGTATGTATATTTAGACTACGTCCATCTGACCACAATGATCAGTATGAGTAGCCAAGAGTAGTGGAACGAACTCTATCCCTAGGTCCTACGCATCCTTGTAGTATTCAAGGAACATATTTAACAAGTACGGGCCCCAGCTAAGTATAGTTCCCTCCACACACTATGTTGCAGCTGCGAAGACCCCGGTAGGGACTTCCTCCTTGTGACACTTTTTGAGAAACTTACATGCCATAAGTTTGGTGTCTAGCCTTGTTGTTGCGTCACTAATTCCCTTGATGATGATTATGTGCAACCCTCTTTATGTTCCATATGTCTTGTTCATATCCTTGGCCAATGCCTTCTCCTTTGGTTTTTCATCGAGGAACTACGCAGGGCTCTCCCCACTAGATGGTAGACCTATAATGAATGCAATGAGATCTAAGTCTATCGAGACAAGCTCCTCCACCCATTGGTATCCTCCATGGGTAACTTCCATTAGCTATTTGATGCAATTATTTACATCGCGGCCCCTTCCAAAGTGTGGGATATCCAACAAGCTTAGAATCTCGGTGTTGGCTAGTCCGACTGCCCATTGTTTTGGTTGGACAATTGGCTTGCCAAAGGGTCCTATAACCATGGTATCCAGGTAAACTTTCTTTTCAAACTCCGAAAACATTTCCATGTCGGTCACAGCATGATCCAATTACCATAGATTTTCCATGCAACCTAACAGGTTAGCCATGATACGCACCCCTTCTGGAATGTGCGGTAAGACTATGGTTGTTGCAGCCTGCCTGCGCAATGATATTTCTACTGTCTTCTTGCCATTCCATTTTGGTGGCTAACTTGAGGTTCCAACCTCCATTTTTCTCTCCTTTGTATATGCCTATGCCCGACTGATGACATCTTCTACTATGCCCTCTTGTTGATGCTCTGACAGTATTGTGTGTGACCTTTCTGGCGCGATCAATTCTTTCTATTTTTGGAGCTTCCCATTAACCCTTGGGGCTTCTTCATGGTTTTCAGGGAAAGAAATATTGCCTATGTCCTTGGCCTATTGGCTTTGTCCCACTTCTGGGACATCAATATCCATGCCCACTACTATTGTTTGTTGGGTTTCCTCCACCACTGGTGTGGGGCTCACTGGTTCCATATTGGGCCAAGGGATTTGTTCCAAGTTGACGAATCCAATAGTTCATGGTCATTCCTGTCCACTTCCCTGTGGCTGTTGAGGTTCTCTAAGGTTTCTTCGAGGTTGTCTGCAGGAATAGCTTGACGCTCCTAGCTTGGGTGGTGCCATGGTGGTTAAAATGGTCTCCGTCGAGCTAGTTCATTCTATAACTCCTACAACCTCACTCTTTTCTATGTATACTCTTTCTCTTTGTGATTTTCTTTATTTCACAATTACCCTTATGTTACCCTCGTGTTTTCCTTATATAGAAAGTGTGTGAAACTTCTTGGAAACATTACCCAAGTTGTGTTTTCTATGAACTAGCACTTCCCACGTACCTTCCATTGAATTCCCTTGATGTCGCCAGTTGGCGCAATTAATGTGACGTCCTGTCAATCATTCTTGACATTCAATTTTTATAGACATCGTCATATGGAGCCTATTTTTCGTACCCTCCATTTCCACAATTTCTGCATTTTTCTGATGATTGGTCCTTTCTCCATCTCGCTAACGTTTCCAAGTGTGCATTACATTGTTTGGTACGTTCACATTGACATTTTATTTTCATTGCGCTATGTCTCCTTTTCCTGGTTGTTTTCCTTTAATGTCTGGTGCGGTAACCCCAATGTTGTTGCGCACAAATTGTTTTTAAGTGATAGGAGGTCGATTGTCCCTATACAGCTTCAGTTGACTCCCATTGATCATTCCCATGAGTTTTGTTCCTCCCAAATCCTTCAACTGTACATCTCCCCCATCTGTGACAGTCTTTACTTCATATGGTCCCAACCAATGCATTCTGAGTTTTCTTGGGTGTTGAAGAGATTTATTGTCGTACACCAAGACTAGGTCTCCCTCCTTGAAATTTTTCCTCTTGATATGTCTATCATGCCAAGA
>ML782125.1:1213586-1251188 GCA_009831015.1 Picea engelmannii | reverse complement strand
TCATGAATTGTCCATGATAGTATTCCATGGAATTGAAATCATCTTTGCCCTATTGGTCTAGAGATGTCATACATAGTGACGCCAACCCATAACTTCAACAACTCATCGATGAGAGGCTCAATATATACGTTCATATATTTAACTTGGTACCTACCTGATTGGTTCAACCTAATGAATGATTAATTATACGTATCTAGATGTCGTGATATACAAACGAAATAATTACCATGCATGAAACAAAGAAATGAAATATTTTGTCATGCTTTAAAGAAAATAAAAGATAATTAAATGCCTGGAACAATCATTGCCAACATTGTGTGCTCTCTCTTGATCGACATCCAAGGAGGAAGGTTATTGTTTATAACAAAAACAGGCCACACTGAGTACGTAGAATGAAGCTCTCTAAATGGATTAACACCATCAGTTGCCAACGAAAGTCTAACATTACGAGGTTCTTCTTTAAAAATTGGCCACTTTTATTCGATGTAGTTCAATGTAGAACCATCTGCAGGAATTCAAAGAAAATCGTCTCGAATTTTGTTCTTTGCATGGAAATCCATAAATTGTGCTATACTTTGGCATCTAAACAACTGCTGGAAACGTGGAGTTATTGGAATATAACGAAGAACTTTGCGAGACACCTTCTTTGACGCTTTATCGGTTCGATATATACTTATTTGACATTGTGGGAATTCATTTTCTAATGCATATTGTACATAATATATGATATGATCATTAGGAAATTCATCAATAGCCTGATAGTCCATTCCAATTTCTTTCATAATCACGGATATTTCACGATATGTGCGTGGAAAAATATTTGACGTCGGTAATAGAACATCACCTAACAATCTACAAAATTCTAAACAATAAGTCAATGTAAACAATATTGATGATCAATATATCATCCAATATACTAATTTACAAATTAGAAAACAATAGCAATATAGGAAAAAATTGAACGTTTTAAGTATTTGTGAACATGCAAGCATAAAGAATTAACAAATTAAATACCTTAGTATCTATGTGAGACATGTGTTTGATAAACCATTCAAAACCTTCAGGTTCACCAACAAAAATATAGCAGATATAAGATTTGTTGTTGAGCCTTCATAAAGAGGTTGACGTGACTTCTCGAGTAGAGGATCAACATCATGACTATCATCCTGGTTGTTCTCATCCATTGGAGCAAATGTGTCTTGGATTAATCTATGTATCTCATCTTCCTAATTTGAATCACTAATGTTATCTCCATCCATATCATCATTAATAACTTGATCAACAACTTCAATATTCTTATCTTGAAGTTCATCTCCATGTAAAGTAGTATTTCTGCTAGTACTTGGAAAATAACTCTCTAGAGGTCGACACTTTGGGGGCATCGTCTACATATTTAAAAACAACATAGAAAAATTACTGTGTATAGAAAATATAAAAATCCTGATAAGAAATATTACTAAAATTCATGACATACTGATTATTATAAAGAATACATTAAATATTGAATCCTCTTACCAAGGGACGATATTCATAACCCCCTTCAGTGTTCCCCTTCTCCCTACAATTTTTTTGGTCTGTTGTTATTAAAAATCTTCTATTTTGCAAGCCTCTACAATCATAGCAAGGGCAATAACATTTTCCATCGCCCCTCGCCTCTAATGTCCCTCTTAACTGAGCAAGCTTCCTGTCATTTTCGTTCATTGTGACAAATCTTTGTCCTGACAAGTAATTGTCTTACCTACACCATACCAAACATTAAGTTGTCAATTTTTTATATTTTGGCTACTCCTTTCAATTATGATATGTTTATTTACAGTGACCTAAATATTTATAATAAGGTCAACATCTTTATAATAAGGTGATCATATGTGTAGAGGATCAACATCATGACGACATATACAACATATTTATAATAAGGTCATATGTGTACAAATGTTTTCTTTATATAATAATGACATATACACCTAACATAAGTTTAGGGTTAGTGTTTATTTATCTTGTTAGTCCCTGCTAAAGCAGGGAATATAACAATCAATTACTATCATTTCATCGATTAGGGTTGAGTTTCAAGAGCAATTCCATATATTTATCAATGAAAAGAGAGAGAGTTTATAGCTACAATTGAAGTGAAAAAGATATGTGGATTCCATAAACCTAGAATATTATGGAATCCACATACCCTTTTCCATAGAATATACCAACTAGATCCAAAAATCAAAGACATGAAATATGGTACACACATATTATATTATCAAGGAAAAAACAAGCTAAATGCAATTTGGACATTTCAAAAAAAAATTACAAGTCAAATGAGTACACCAATAAAAAATAAAATACTAACCTTGCAAGCTCAAAATCCGAGCTATGTAGATCGAGAATTGGATTTTTTCAACCGGTGGGTGACGGAAAAAATAAACAACTCAAACAAAAGCCAAGAACAGTGTTGCAACTATAGCAATTGTGTCACAAAATCTCTTAAATTCACGTATATATAGATAAAATAGTCAACTAGCCGTTATCACTAACCAATGAGATAGGTAAAATTTTCGTTGCTATTGCCACGAAAGATCGTCGCTATAGCAACAAAAATCTCGACTAGGTTAAATTAATATTTTTGTCGATATTTCGACAAACGTGCATGGAAATATCCACGAAAATCCCACTCTATTTAAAAAAAATGATGAAACTAGTAGAAGTGTGGAAAATTTTCGTGGAATAATCCGCCCATATGTAGTAGTGAGAATACTCTTACTTGATATTGGTTGACACTTTTTGTTTTTGGATTAGTTGTCTCGAACCTTCATGGATTAATTCATTGCATCCTTGTCTCTCATAGTTATAATGTATTTTGGCCATCACTTTCCCTTCTAACCTCACACATTAGGGGACATCTATTATAGAACAAATTTCTACATCTATGCATTTGTGACATGGACCAACAATTTTCCCTAGAATGATAATCAAAATCCAAAATTCCCTCATGAAAGTCACTTACAAAACATTAATTTTTATTATATATTTGGGTTTCCTTTGTGATCATGCGGAAATCCATTCCTTGCTAGCTTGTAGCTCGCGGATTCCCTAAAAACCATGTGAAAAATAAAACAATTCTGCATTTTTTGAGCGGGGATATCTGTTGGGCTCATTCCCAACCTCCCTAAGCCCATACAAAACAAAATTCAACCTCCTTAACCTCTCAAGGATGGCATGAATTCACCATTTGGGGCATGGATGAGGAGGAATAATCGAGGTGCAATATCATACTAGAAAAAATTAGCAAGCTTCCCTATACCCCTTCATTCTCTCAGTAGAATCCCATACTTGGAATATTTTATAGTGTTCCTTCCTTCTCTTTATAACTACATGGTGTGTTCCTATCCCTGATGATTTATGCAAGGAAGAGACTCACCACTGAGTTGATTCTTGAAGGTATTTGGAGGAACCCAGGAAAGTTGGCTCCGAGCCAATACAGAAGGTTGAATCAGGTTGTAACTACCTTTCTCACATTGTTGTTAATAGAAGAGTTTTATTTCCTTCTTATTGTGTGTTTATTGCTTCATTGTAATGTTATATGCTAATGTATTTCATGTATATTTGAATCTATGAACATGATGTATGCTATTTGAATGTATAACTACCTTGTATCATTCTATTCTTTGTTTCTTATTGCAGGATAGTTTCGACGAAGTTTAGGAGTTCTTCAAGAAGCGAGAGTGGGGATCAACATCAAATGAAGGATTCAAGGTGTGAGGCCTCTTATTATTTCTTTCTCTCTCTCTCTCTCTCTCTCTCTTTGTAAAAGTAGTTATTTTTTTTATGTATTGATATAGTGTAAGGTAGCTAGAGAGGTAGTGGGGGGGCCCAGAGGGCCCATAGTGATAATGGTGGAGGTCATTCAATGTAATGTGGACTAGGTCCACTATATTATTAAATAAGGCCCACTATGGTAGTTAGATATAATAAATGTAAGAGGACTTATTAGAAGGTTCTTCTGGGATGACAACCACTTTCATATTTTATTTGATGACTCTAATCTACCTTTTGTAGAGAGCATCAATAAGACAAATTGAGAGCCAATGATTATTACCAATGTCCATCCTGCATATTCTACAGTGGTATTATTCCTTCCAAATTATGCTACGAACCTTTTCCACTATGTGGATGGATATTCTTATTTGGATCCACATGACAGGTGTCAGTCTTTGGAGCATCATTTTGAGTTGGTTATTGGGTTCCAAAATATTCCACGTGGAGTTCACATGAGCACTTGGACATGGGATCTGGGCTTACACTGGTGGTTGGACTACTTTAACATGGTGGCTTTCCTTTCTACATGGGACCTTGGTTCTCCAATCTTCTTCAGCATTATGGTCCACAATTATCCATGGGACCCTGGTATATGGTTATACATCAAGTGTTGAGGACAATGCTTTCATAAGGGGGATGAAATGTAAGGTAGCTAGAGAGGTATTGGGGGGGAATAGAGGGCCCATATTAATAATAGTGGAGGTCACTCAATGTAAGGTGGACCAGGTCCACTATATTATTAAATAAGGCCCACTATGGTAGTTAGATATAATAAATGGGTAATTAGATATAATAAATGTAAGAGGACTTCTTAGAAGGTTCTACTTCTAGAAGACTCCTCCTATAGAATGTTCTTAGGTGATGGTAGCACTATATAAAGGGGTTCCAACAATGTAATGAGACATGAAGATAAGTATTTTATTTGGAGCTGAATCTCATAAGGAGGATGCCCCCTCGAAGAGGCAAGTGAGCAGGAGAGGATCCCTTCCATAATAGGATCCATTTTATGGTGTTTCCCTACCTAAAGGGTTTGGTAATAATAAAGTGTGGTTTCTTCTATCTTTATTTGTGGATCTATTGTGTATTCATTATTTTTAGTGACTATATTTGTAGATCTATTCAGGTTCTTAACAAGTGGTATCAGAGCACTTTCCTTGGCAGACATTGTGGGCAAATATTTTTTATTTTTGCAGATTTTTTTTCAGAGAAGAAAAAAGAGGGCCACGACATTCCAGAAATTTTTGGCATATTACTGTGAAACATTTGTAGAAATAGGTTTTATATCTGAGTTCCTCTCATAAAAAAACCCAAGTTTAAAAAAAAAATCATCCGAAACGGAGTCCAGGAAGTCAAGATATTGAAGTTTTAAAATCTACAATTTTTAGGGTTTTTTCCACAGACGAAGGCACGGTTTGTTTTTATTTTTGTAGCATCTAGAGACCGAATTTTCCCAAAACATATAAATATCTGATTTCCTCTCACAATTTAACCTAATTTAAAAAAAAAAAATCAGCCAAAACGGATTCCGGGAAGTGAAGTTATGAGCATTTTAAATTCAACAGTTTTTCAGGGTTTTTCTGGAAAACACACGATTTTCTGTAGTAATTTATTGTTCTATTTTTTTGGTTTTTTTGTGATGGTTGCGGGACTGAAGATTTCATAGGGTGATCAGATGGCTATCTCCTCTCAAACCCTCAAAGGAATTCTTGAATCATTCAAATCCCAATTGTATGACACATTGAATGACAAATTGGATGCCTTTGGAGATGGCCTCAAGGATAGTTTTCATAGTATTCAAGATTCATTGGATAACATGGAGGAGAGATTTCTTATGGTGGACCTCAAGGATGAATATAATCAATAAATATATGTTTGGTATGATTTTGAGACCGATTGTGCTGATTGGCATATGGATAGTTGTCTTTTCTGGGATGACAAGCACTTTCATATTTTATTTGATGACTCTACTCCACCTTCTGTAGCGAACATCAATGTCCCACATCAGGAGCTAGTTACCAGCGTCCAACCTGCATATTCTACAATGGTATTGTTCCTTCTAGATTCATCTTTGATCATCTCCCACTTTGTGTATGGATATTCTTATTTGGATCCACATGATAGGTGTTCGTATTGGGAGCATCATTTTCAATTGATTATTGGGTGTCGATATCTTCCATGTGGGGTTTACATGAGAAATTGGACATGGTAACCTAGTTTACAATGGCAGATGGACTACTTCATCATGATGGATACCATTTCTCAATGGGACCCTGGTTCTCTAGTCTACTTCAGCACTATGGTCCACACTTATCCATGGGACCCTAGTATATGGTTGTACATCAAGCATTGAGAACAATGCTTTCATAAGGGGGATGGAATGTAAGGTAGCTAGAGGGGTAGTGGGGGGGCCCAGAGGGCCCATAGTGATAATGGTGGATTCCATTCAATGTAAGGTGGACTAGGTCCACTATATTATTAAATAAGGCCCACTATGGTAGTTAGATATAATAAATGGGTAGTTAGATATAATAAATGTAAGAGGACTTCTTAGAAGGTTCTACTTCTAGAAGATTCCTCCTCTAGAATGTTATTAGGTGATGGTAGCACTATATAAAGGGGTTCAAGAAATATAATGGGATATGAAGAGAAGCATTGAATTTGTATTTGAAGTTCATTAGGAGGTTTCCCCCTTAAAGAGGCAAGTCAACAGGAGAGGATCCCTTCCATAATAGGATCCATTGTATGGTGTTGCCCTACCTCAAGTGTTTGGTAATAATAAAGTGCAATTTCTTCTATCTTTCTTTTTGGATATATTGTGTATTCATTATTTGTGGTGATTATATTTGTAGATCTATTCATGTTCTTAACATATAGATGAGGGTAGTTTTTGTATTCTAAATTTGGTCTTGCTTTGTTGTGACTTGACCCAAGGTCATGGGGGGGAAATCCATTTATCAGAAGGAGGGGGTGGGAGAGAGGAGGAGGGAGGTGAGGGGGGGTGGGAGAGAGAGGTGGAATAACATATAAGAGTGTGTGCATGTTACTAGGAATGTGTGTGTATTCCTAGGGCACGTGCACATTCCAAGAGCACATGCACGATCTTATGAACGTGCATGCATTGTTTTGAATTCAAATTGTTTTGGGCATATTTGACAATGTGTATGTTGACATGGTTGGTTTAGATTTAGGTTTAGGATGACAAACCTAGTGGTTTGGTCTGCAAATTGACAAAAACCTCCATTATTTTTAATACCCTTCTATATCTCTGTCTTTGATGTTATTTTTCTTTAGGCTAAACAATTCAATTGTTGACAAAACTATAGACATATATACAATAGGCTATGACGATTTCATATATATATATATATATATATATATATATATATATATATATATATATAAATTAATATTTTTTACTATTTTTAATCTATTTTAGTCTTCACATATATCAAAATCCTAGAATACATTCATCTCTTATTTATGCTATAATTTTTTTTTGGCTTAAACATATCTCAAATTAGTTATACACGGATATAGAGGAGACCGATAAATACGATCTAACATTTGTTTTGTTTTGATCATGTTAAGGCCCTCTTAGCCTGGACGAACAAAAGATGTTTTAATTTCAGGAATATCTTGACTTTGATAATTTAAAAACAATATTAAATTAATACTAAAAATTTCCAAAAAATACATGGCAGAAGAAAAACAGGTTCTCTACAAGTATACAAGTTTTTGGAACGAAATTATATAGTTAAGGTACTAGACATCTACACGAACAAAAACATATACCTTATATTTTGTTGGAAAAATAAGATACCACTATTAGAAAAAAACAAATTGACATAGTTATTAACAATTTCTATGAATAAAAGTTGTATATTTGGAAAGCTAATTAAATTTTATACATTTCATATTATTACACCATATTCAAATTCATTATAAAAGTACCCTTAACAATCCATCCAGGTTAATAGATTATTTTTTTCCAGGTTTTCATTTTCACTAATGCATCATGAGAGACCATCAATAACTTGCACTCACCCTAATAGATCATTAGTTTTCCCCATAAATATTTGTGTTATATTCATGAATGTTTAGATATAGTCTTTTAATGAATAAATAAACTTATATCTAAATTAGTATAGTGATCTATAACACTAGGGGAAGAAAAAGATTGGTGTTTGTGTGTTACTTGTGTGCAAGGAGCATGTTGCAAGGATTGGAGCTTGAACTCAAGATCTGCAACAACCAAGACATATGATGAAACCCTTAAAGGTATGCCATTTTCTCCCCTCTTGGTATAAAAAGAAATTTCTTGTTTAGATCTAGGGAAAAGATTAGAAGTCTAGATCCATTTCCTCTCTAAGATCAATAGGTAGATCCTAGGAAGATATAACTTACCATACTAGTGATATTCCTCTGTAACATAATTGGTGACTCCATTTGGGAAGAATATTTGATTATTCTATAGTTTAGAATTCCTTTCCAATTATCCTTTGTTCTATGTTTGTGATTTAATTTATTTCTTCCCTGGTACTCCTTCAGAGTTTTGATTTCTCATATCTAATATACATGAGATAGATCTTTCTCTTTCAAAAAAAAATTGTAGTCGTTAGATGCTGCACTATTAGTGTCATGTGACTCGTCACTTGTTGTGGGTTATCTTACCATGATGATCCTTGTAAACAACGGAAATTGCAGAATCACTAGATTTTTGAGAATAAATATGACTTGTCTGTTCCAAAAGACCTATGGTTGGTCTATGTCAGTGGATATTGTCTCTAATTGAATCCTTTTGTCACGCTAGTTTCCTTCAATTTTCGTTTCAAGTGTGTTTGTGTGGCTTGTGTGGGTTTCTTGGTTAACTTTATTCATTTTCAGAGTGATCCATTGAAGTTGGGAAATGCTAGCAACATATTTAATATGATATGGTAGTGTTTGATATTGATTGCATTTTGTCGTTCATTATTGTGTGGTTAGTGCTCATTACTAGATCTATTTTCTTAGGTAAGTTTGGGGTGAGATTTTTGCTGCGATATTTGAGTGGGATTTTTAGAATCACTACCAATTTCCTACAGCCCTTGCTTATTGATTTTTTAGTTTTCCTTTTTCATAATGTGTCCTTGATTAAATTATGAAACTTTTTCACTACATATGGGATAAAAAAATTTGCATGCATACAAGATTTTGAAGCATTAGAAAAAACATGCATTGGTGAAGTGTTTAGTTTGAATTTTTATAAGAATTTTGGATCTAAAATGTTTGTATGGTTTCTTAGTGTTTGACGACTGTGTTGTGAAGTTTACAAATAAAAGGAAAAATTAATTTCCCTCCCATGGATAGAATTCATCAAAGTGAACAAATTGCATTGGCTTCTTTTGCATTGCTTGGTTGGGTCAAGAGTCATAAACAACATAAATTTTTCATTCATTTCCCTTGACATAAGAAACAACAATAAAAGGAATTGCATAATCCAAAATATACTAGAAAATTTTATTTCTTAGTGAACCAACAATAGATAGGCTTAGGGCCTTGGAATATGATTAGAGAGAAAATACTCCAAGGCCACCAAAATGAAACCTAGAAGTCATTAATGAGTGTATAATTCATTTTTTCAACTAGTGTGTTGGGAATATCCTCTAACATAGGAGTTAAGAACGAGGTCGCATCAGGGAAATTAGGGACATTACCCCTCTCTACTTGTTTTTGTTTTTGCAGTTTCACTTTAACTACTATGTATATGAGGGTTTCATCAGTGAAACACCTCTATGTGAGGTAATGCATTGAATGCTTCATACATAGTTACCCTTCCCTTAGATGTGGTCTAACCATTGACTATTCGTCGAGTCATTTATTTTTAGGTAGTACTGTTAGTAACCATTCTTAGGTAGCTATAGAGGTGATTAGAGGTGGGACATTCATGTAGTACCAGGGGCACATGCTCCCTCACGGTCTAATTTCCCCTAGAGGGTGCCCACCTTATTAAAGGGTTCTTGCACTAGTTAGGGATGTTTCATGTTTTTCATCATAACTGATCCTCATAGCTTCTCTAGTCATTATTGTCGGGACTTCATCTCCCTAGAGGCTTAGTTTTCATAAGGCCCCCTGAGCTATTGGTTTTATTTGTATTGTCCTAGATTTGATAGGGGCATGCTATTTGATTCCATATCTAGATTGGCCTTAGGGTGGATTGTTTTCTATTTGCACATATTAATTTCATCGTGGATATATCATCGAGTGGATCCCGTCGATTACAGGGACTAGAGCCAATCATAGAGGCGCAAACACCTCTCAAGATACATGAGACATGTGACTGCAAATATGAAGAGTCCCATATTTGTCTTGAGGATACTGGTTTGGTTGAAGTGGTAGTGGTTGATGAAATTCATCCACAAAAATTTAGTCCTCCTTTGACTGATATTGAAGCACCCATACTTATCTAGGCAAGGGAAAATTTTAGTGAACCTTTTTGTTTATTTATATATCCTCACACCATGTCAGCACCAAGTTTTTGATCCAGTGTGGTTGAGCCATCAAGCCTATCCATAAGTGGGACTGGGGGCATGCTTGTGATGTCCACATTGCCTTCCCTGGGCACCATTAGGCCTACATCGTCTATGTATTTATTTATGGGTCCCTCTATCTGGGGGACATCGGTCATGCCTTTAATCCCATCCATCAGTCTACCTAGTGTTCACAAACCCATCCCATCCATTCTGATGTCCACGTTTGGATGTTTTTATGGTGGGGGGTCGAGGCATGGTTTCAACATGGGGGGTGGATTTCCTTCTACCTCCACCATTCCTATGAGCGGCCCAAAATCAAGAGGTGTTGATTTACATTTTGCATGGACTACTCCTATTGGTTTTGGGGTTGTCCCTAGTTAATTTGGGGTAGCCTTATGTCAGGAGGGTCCAAATTTCCATGGGTTAGAACACCTTTCCTTGCAGGCATCTCCCTTGGGGGATATTTTTCATAGTGGGGAGGATTTACTTTTATTAATACCTCTAGTTCTTGGGGGATTTTCCTTGGGAATAATTTATAGAACACATATACTTTATGGTATGCACCTATCCCTAGGGTAAATCCCCTTGGGGGCACGTTTGGTGCTATTAGCAGTCACACTCCTGGGAGGTTAACAATCCCTTGGGGTAATCACTCTTCTAGAAAGACACAACCCTCTAGTAGTACGAACATAGGGGGACCAAAAGATTCATGTAGGACATAAGAGACTTCATCCTAATCCCATTATTCATTTTATCATATGTATTTGTTTTTCCTTGCAAAATTAGACTTTCCTGATCTGTCATGTCTAACAAATGATTGTATCACCCAAAACCCTTCATGGTCGATAATTCTTGCGACGCTACCATCATACATACCCAAATTTGATGGAAACATAGTAGAAGACCCCTCCACACACATAATGACATATCACTTGTGGTGCTCATCCAAATCCTTGATGGATGATAGAGTGAAGTTGTGTCTTTTCCATAGATCCATGAATATAAGTGACACAAAATGGTATATTGAATTAAAAGGCACTTCCTTTAAGAGTTTAAATGACTTGGAAATGGGGTTTCTATTACAACATCAATTACCCATACTATATAATATAGTAATGGATATATTTAGATCACTACGTCAAGATACTATCACTCACATTTCCAATGAAATTCAATAATGGCGATGAAGATGTAGGGTGATCAAAACCTAGATCCGAGATAAGCTCTTGATGGAGTGATTCACTAGGTCTCAACTACCAACCATTTCCAAGGGTGTATCTATGGCATGGCTAGATCATGTTTGTAATGTCAAATTTTTGTAGGAAGGAATGAGTTTCACCCTCTTCCACTCAGTCCTATAAAAAAAAGACACTTTTTCAGCAATGGGAATGGGACTTCAATGGTGAAATCAACCCAAATTCAAGTGGGAAACATAAGTGGATTCTAATAGCCACAGATTATTTCACTAAGTGGGTAGAATCCATCCATGTGAGGGAATAAATTGACACAATCATCATCAAATTCCTTGAAGAGAACATTTTGGCCAAATTTGGATGCCCAAGGAAGATCATAATTGATAATGCACAAGCTTTCAAATATGTCAAGTCGATGCAATTTTGTAAAAAATATATCATAGAGATTGGGAACTATAAAACTTAATTTCCAAAGGGAAATGGCTTAGTTGATTCCTCCAATAAGAATATCATCAATAATATCAAGAAAATGTTGTCTCAAAATAAGAAGGCATGGGATTCCCACCTAAAATATGCAGTTTAGGCAGATAGAGTAAGAATAAATAGGTCCATAGGAACTTCTCCTTTTCATATTATGGCTACTCCAAGATGAGGAAGAAGAATCAGATGATATGCACAGAAGAATCAATGAATTGATTGAAGTTCAACGGGTAAGATATCAGGTGCATATAAAGTGCCAATATCACCAAGAAAGAATAAAAGAAATATTTGAAAAGAGTACCAAGGAAAGAAACTTCATGGTAGGATACTTGGTCGTAAAGTAGGATTATAGAAGGGAAGCCAAAGGGAAACATGGAAAATTTGAAAATCTTTAGCTTCGACCATTCCAAGTGTTTGCAACTCAAGATAACAACACATATGAATTGGCTCAGCTGGACGAAGATTGTTTTGTGGATATTGTAAATGGGAGGTTCCTCCAATATTTATTGCAGTACTAAATTATATAGAGTCTCTTATATTGTACACAAATAAATATTTTTCCATTATTTTCCATGTATTTTAAATTTTACTTCATTCACCATTTATTATGCAAGCAAGTATGTAGGGTTCTGACATTGTAAGTTGTTGAGAAATTTTGTTTCACCTATCATATTAGTTTTAGGATGCATGGGGGCCTATCATTTCAATGCACACTCCATAACTCAACATAGGAAGGAACTTGGTCTACAATTCTCAACATACCTTAGGGGTATGTTGTCAATAGAGACGATGTTGGTACTAGATTTGATCTTGTGACAAATATCCAGGTTGATCAATATTGTAAGGACAATATTGGGAAAACATAGATTGAAGGAAACCTTACATAGCTCCCAGAATGAATTATCTAGAATATTTTGAAGTTCCTTAGAGGAAGAAATAGAAAAAAACATTCCCTAAAGTATTGAGGTGAAGTTTCAAATTCCTAGAGGATTATCAAGAGATAAAACATGGCTAATTACACTCTTCAAAGACTTAATCCCTTTTCAAAAAAATATTATATCATGGGACCAGGGATTTGGAATAAATTGATAGAGAAGATATTTGGCCCAATCATCCAATGACTGCAAGTGAGGAAAATATAAAACATGTGATCTATGTCACATCGAAAAGCTACATGAGAAATAACATGCATAAGTGGTGCAATGAAAATTTTTCTATCCACATGTCGAGTGTTGAATGGTGTCTCTTGACAAGAGAGAAGAGGCTAAAACCAATTCTCTTGGGTCACGATAATGGTATTATGGTTTTATCGGATTGCCTATCCACCCACTCAATGCACACCTGTGCGCCACCTGGATCCAATGTAGCAAGACACCCAAGAAAATGAGGAGGATCAATGGCAACATGGCATACCAACTAAGAACTTTCCAGAGCCAATCCCAGACTACCACCTATATAAAGAGAGCCCATTGAGAACTCAGGTCATCACATCAAACTCAAGTACACGTACGTTGAACCCAGAGCCACATAAGAACTGACATGAACCAACATGAAGCTCCCGCGTGTCCATGGGACCATGATGACATCACTCAAAATTCCATGCCTCCTCCCAAAATTTTAAAATAACTAAGCCACTAGGAAGATGACGTGTCTTGACAAAAAGGAACAAAGAATAATATTTCAAACTAGTGAGGGATACAATGATGGAACTCAAAATCAACTAGGGATAATATGACATACACCAAGACATTTTTCCTTTCATCTAGGTCCTTTCACCAATCATCATATTGTTACTTGCAGCTAATAGAAGAAAATAATCATTGCTCACATGCACACATGCACAGAAGATAGACATATCAAAATATCACACCAGTTGTAGCGATCTGTTAGAATTAGAGAAAGAAAATACAAACTTACTTTTCAAAATTTTCTGTAGACAAGATCAACAAGAACACATTAACTTTATACAGATATGACCCCCAAAAATATTCTTAGTATGATTAGGTAGTTAGATATAAACTGGAAAGTAATTCTTAACATGTACAGTAGATATATCTAAACTATAAATCATTTATGAGTAAGTAAAAACATTTAGATCTGAACTAGAAAGTCATTTTGAACATGTACAGTAGATAGATCTAAACTGTAAAATATTTATGAGTGAAAAACACACTTAGATCTGAACTGTAGATGTATTTCTAAGTCAGATCTGAACTGTAGATATATATCTGAACATGCACAATAGATAGATCTAGACTAGGTAAACATTTCTTAGCATGTACATTAGATAAATCTGAACTAGACAATAAAATCAAGGTATGCTAATCAATACATCTAAGTGCAAGCAAAGCAATAGGACTGCAAACAAAAACTTACCTCTTGATGATCTTACCTTTGTGTAATAAAGAATATCATGCCACACATGAGAAATGATAGGCCAAAGTGTTATGCTAAGATAAGTCCATGTGTCACGGATCTACCTCAAGGGTTAGATCTAACAAGAGAATAGAGGACAATGAAGCCACCAAGGAGAAGAACTCACACAAAGAAATGAAAACCCCACTGGAAACAAGGGTGTCACGGCCCTTAGGGTTCCAGAATTGCTCAAGAGGGAGGGGATGATAGCCTCAAACAGGTTCCTCTTTCTTGAGGAGAGAGCCAACAATAATAGGATGGCAGCAGAGGAGGAGGCAACAACCTTTTGGACACTATCAACAGAAATAAAATGGAACCTCAATTCAGCAACCCTTAGCTTAGTAAGATACTTGGAAACAAAAAAAAGAACGACCTGGCAACAGTAAAGAAAGGAACCTCCACACAACATAAACAAAAGGACATGTCAACAACAATAAAATAACATTGATTTGAACTGTTGAAGGAAGTTTCAACTCAACTAGAAGATCTTGGAACAATTTGCTGGACTTGGAAGAGGAGAGAATGAGCGTAAGTAAAAGTGAGGGTGAAGGGCTTATATTTATAATTTTAGGCTAGGTCTAGGCTAATAAAAAATATAATTAAAAATAATATATTCAATTAATATAAATATTAATTTAATATGTTATAATTAAACATTAATTAATATTTTTCTTATTAATCCCTAAAACAATAAATACAAACCCCAATCAACTCAAACTCAAAAAATCAAAGGATGAGGGACAAGTAAGGGGTTTAGGAGAGGTTCTCTTAGTGGAAACACATGTACATATTATTTTCAAGGTGACCAATTAAATTTATCATCTTCCTGGAAGAGAGGAAGATGATCACACACCCACAAATCCCGGTATTACACCAATATCGACCTGATCAAGGAAAAGGTTCCCCCATAACATATCTAGGGTCGTATCCACCAAGGTACAAGACCAAGGATCAACCCATGCTTTAGGCATGGGTACCTTGGAACACATCCAGGGGCCTTAGACATGTCTAGGGACTTAAACAGCTTGGTACCAGACCAAGAACCCCAGTCATATATTGGGGGACCTCACAAGGGTCTTTACTGCTTGGTCCTAGACCAAGAACCCCAATTATCTACTGGGGGCCCTCGAAAGGGTCTTTTTCCATGGCTCTAACTACTTGGTCCCAGACTAGGAACATCGAGAGTGTACTGAGGTCCCTAGTTCATAACTAGGTTCTTAAACCATCCTGCAAGAAGTATGGCTATTCTAGCTGCATTAAATTCAACACTCCCTCTCAAAAAGAGAGGCATTCTCAACTACACCAAGATTGTCACAAAAGTACACAAACTTTGTCACAGACAGTGGCTTGGTCAAAATATTTTCCGCCTATTCTATCATCAGAACATACTGAATACTAAGAACGTTCTTCTGCACCATGTCCCGACATAGTGATATCTCATCTCAATGTGTTTCGACCTATTGTGAAACACTGGATTCTTGGTGAGCTTTATACAGCTCTTGTTTTCACAGTGAATGACTGTGGGTTCTAGCTCTGTACTGAAAAATTATGAAGGTAGCTTCCTAAGCCACACTGCTTCTCTGTTGGCAACACTTGCAGCAAGATATTCTTCTTCTGCCATTCTCTGGGCTATGGAGCCCTGTTTCCTGATGGACTAGGAAATCATTGTTGAACCCAAACTGAAGCAATATCTGGAAGTTCTCTTCCGATCTAGTGTACTACCCATCCAATATGAATCTGTAAATCCATGAAGCATTATACCTCCATTGGAAATGTATCTGAGACCATAAGCTATAGTTCCCCAAACATATCTCAGAATATGCTTAACAACAACCATATGTATATTCTTCGGTTCACACATGAACTGGCTGAGGGCATTTACCACATAACAAATGTTTGGTCTAGTATGTATGCGGTACATCAATGATCCAATGATCTGCCAATATAAGTTGGGGTCTTCTGGATCTGATCCTGTAACCTAATCTTGTAGTGTCTTTAAGTTATAGATCATTGGTGTGGTCATGGACTTGCAGTCCATCATTCCAAATCTATGGAGTACATCAATTGCATATTTACTCTGTGAGAGAAAGATATTACCTAGTTTTTTCCATACCTCCAAGCCCAAGAAATAATGCATGAGCCCCAAGGATTTCATTTCGAACTCTGCAGAAAGCTCCCTCTTAGTATGATCTATCAAGTTTTCCTCTCCGGTGAGGAAAATATCATCCATGTATAAAACTAAGATAACTGGATGATTTTGTATAATCTTTGTATAAAGATTTGGATTTTCTATGCTCTTGGTGAATCCAAGACTCTATAGAAAGCTATATATTCTACCATACCAAGCTCTGGGAGCTTGCTTCAACCCGTACAGGTATTTTTTGAGTTTGCATACATGATATTCTTTCCCATGAATCAAGAAACCTTCAGGTTGTTCGATATATACTTCTTTCTCAACTTCACCGTTAAGAAAAGAAATCTTAACGTCCATCTGGTGAAGTTTCCAACCAAAAACTGTTGCAAGAGAGATAATAATCCTTATTGAAGTATATCTCGCAACTGGAGCAGAAATCTTGTCATAGTCAATTCCTTCTTTTTGAGAGAAACCACGAGCCACGAATCTAGCCTTGTATTTTTCAATACTGCCATCTGCTACATGCTTTATCTTATAAATCCATTTGGAGGTTACCACTAATTTTCCACGAGATCTAGGAACTACTACCCATACATCATTCTTTAGAATTGAATCATATTCTTCTATCATAGCATCTTTCCACACTTGATGTTTGGAGGCTTCTACAAATGTGGAAGGTTCTCAATAAATCAAAATATTCAACTTAGATATGATACTGGAGTACTTATCTGGTTTCTTTCTTTCTTTGAAGGTGCCCTTAGGAGTTGAATGCTTTTCTGCTTCTTTTACTATTTTTCACCACCAGGCTGGTTTCCTTTTAATAGGAGGTATCTCCATTGGAAACTCAATTGTATCCCTTGAGGGATCCACTCGAAGTTCTAAGGTTTCCTCCCTCTGCTCATCTGGAAGAGAAGAATCTAAAGAATCAAGTGGTGGAGCTTCATGCTCCTCTGAATCACATGGAAGTTCTCTAGCCCGATGAAAAGCTACCTCTTCATGAAAAGTCACATCTCTTCTTACTTTGATGAATGTTTGACCTGGGATATAAATCCTATAAGACTTTGAGGTTTGACTATATCCTACAAAATTTCATTTCTTTCCTGAGGGATCCAACTTATTTCTCTTTTAATTTTGAATGTGAATATAGACTGGATTGCCAAAGATTCTCAAGTGATAAATTCAAGGCTTAATTCTGGTGAAAACTTCTTCTAGAGTTTTCACTTCAAAATATTTGTGTGGACATCTATTCTTAATGTGGACAACAATACTGCCAGCTTCAACCCAAAGTGATAATGGTAATTTTTGGTCGTACATCATGGCCCTGGCTGATTTATAGATGTTTTATTCTTTCTTTCAGCTACCCCATTCTGTTGGGGGTTATACGACACAATCACCTCCCTCTTAATTCCAGAAGCCTGACACAGTTCATCGTATTTGAAGGAGTCAAATTCTTTATGATTGTCTGTTCTGAAAACTCGGATGTGTCTGCCTGTTTGATTTTCAACAAGATTCTTGAACTCTTGAAATATGTTGAAAGATTCATCTTTAGTCTTTAAAAAATGAATCCAAGTTTTACGAGAAAAATCATCAATAAAAATGATATAGTAAATACAACCATTCATATATGGAGCATTCATGGGCCCACAAAGATCATAATGAATTAGATCTATAATTCCATTATATTTTCTATTGTTGTGAGGATAGGGTTTCTTAGTAATAAAGAAGATCATGCCACATGTGAGAGATGATAAGCCAAAGTGTTATGCTCAAATAAGTTTGTGTGTCATGGATCTACCTCAAGGGTTAGATATAACAAGAGAATAGAGGACAATGAAGCCACCAAGGAGAAGAACTCACACAAAGCAATCAAAACCCAACTAGAAACAAAACCCTTATCCAAGACACACACAGTATCCAGATCAGGACCAAGGGGTGGATGATTGCCTATAAAGACGATCTAGCAACCCAATAAGGGTGTCGTGGAACTCACGGTTCCATATCTTCTCAAGAGGGAGGGGACGACACCCTCAAACAGGTTCTGCTTGCTTGAGGAGAGGGCTGACTGTAATAGGATGGCAGGAGAGGAGGAGGCGCCCGCCTTTTGGACACTGTCAACAACAATAAAATGGAACCTCAATTCAACAACCCTTAGCACAATAAGATACTTGGTAATAACAAAGAAAAAGACATGGAATCATTAAATAAAGGACCTTCCACATAACATAAACAAAAGGACCCTCCACACAGCATAAACAAAAGGACCTGTCAACAACAATAAAAGAAGATTGATCTGAATTGTTGAAGGAGGCTAAAGCTCAACTAGAAGATCTCAGAACAATCTGCCAGAATTGGAAGAGGAGAGAATGAGTGTAAGTAAAAGTGAGGGGGAATGATTTATATTTATACTTTTAGGCTAGGGCTAGGCTAATAAAAAATATAATTAAAAATAACATATTCAATTAATATAAATATTGATTTAATATGTTATAATTAAAAATTAATTAATATTTTTCTTATTAATCCCTAAAACAAAAAATACAAACCCCAATCAACTCAAACTCAAAAAATCAAAGGGTGAGGAACAAGTAAGGGGTTTAGGAAAGGTTCTCTTAGTGGCAACAAATGTCCATATTATTCTCAAGGTGACCAATTAACTTGATCATCATTGCATATGGGATACATCCCTCATGTGGTCATGCTCATATTCATAATATTTCCTAGGCCCTGTAGACCATCCTAGAAGAGAGGAAGAGGATCAAACACCCACAAATATTTGTATTAAACCAATATCTACCTGATCAAGGACCAAGTGACCCCAGAAAATATATGGGGTCTTATCCACCAAAGTACAAGACCAAGGATCAACACATGCTTTAGGCATGGGTACCTTGGAACACATCCAGGGGCCCTAGACATATCTAGGGACTTAAACTACTTGGTCCCAGACCAAGAACCCCAACCATCTACTCGGGGCCCTCACAAGGGTATTTAATGCTTGGTCCCAGACCAAGAACCCCAATTATCTAGCAGGGGCCCTCAAAATGATCTTTTTCCATGGCTCTAACTGCTTGGTCAAAGACCAAGAACCCCAGGAGTGTACTGGGGGCCCTAGTCCACAACTAGGGTCTTAATTCATCCTCCAAGGAGAATATCTCTTGCAGCTGCATTAAATTCAACACTCCCTCTCAGCAAGAGAGGCATTCTCAGCTACTCCAATATTGTCACTAAAGTACACAAACTTTGTCAAGGACAATGGCTTGGTCAAATTATTTGTCATATGTTATGTCATCGGAACATACTGAATACTAAGAATGTTCTTCTGCACCATGTCCTGGACATAGTGATATCTCATCTCAATGTATTTCGACTTGTCATGAAACACTGGATTCTCGGTGAGATTTATACCGCTCTGGTTTTCACAGTGAATGACTGTGGGTTCTAGCTATGTACTGAATAAGTTTGAAAGTAGCTTCGTAAGCCACACTGATTCTCTACTAACAACACTTGTAGCAATGTATTCTTCTTCTACATTTCTCTGGTCTATGGAGCCTTGTTTCCTGGTGGACCAGGAAATCATTGTTGAACCCAAATTGAAGCAATATCTGGAATTTCTCTTCTGATCCACTGTACTACCCATCCAATCTAAATCTATAAATCCATGAAGCATTATACCTCCACTAGAAGGGTATCCGAGACCATAATCTATAGTTCCCCAAACATATCTCAGAATATGCGTAACAACAACCATATGTATATTCTTCGGTTCACGCATGAATTGGCTGAGGGCATTTACCACATAACAAATTTATGGTCTAGTATGTACGATGTACATAAATGACCCAATGATCTGCCAATATAAGGTGGGGTCTTCTGGATCTAAACCTGTAACCTGATGTTGTAGTTTATTTAGGTTAGAGATCATTGGTGTCGTCATGGACTTGCAGTCCATCATGCCAAATCTATGGAGCACGTCAAGTGCATATTTACTCTGTGAGAGAAAGAACTCATCTAGTTTTTGCCATACCTCCAAGACAAAGAAATAATGCATGAGCCCCAAGTATTTCATTTCGAACTCTACGAAAAGCTCCCTCTTAGTTTGAGCTATCAAGTTTTCCTCTCCAGTGAGGAACAAATCATCCACGTATAAGACTAATATAACTGGTTGATTTTGTATAATATTTATATAAAGATTTGTATTTGTTATGATCTTGGTGAATCCAAGACTCTGTAGAAAGCTATATATTCTACCATACCAAGCTCTCGGATCTTGCTTCAACCCGTACAGGGATTTCTTGAGTTTGCATACATGAGATTCTTTCCCATGAATCACAAAACCTTCAGGTTGTTCGATATATACTTCTTTCACAACTTCACCTTCAAGAAAATAAATCTTAATGTCCATCCGGTGAAGTTTCCAACCAAAAACTGTTGCAAGAGAGATAATAATCCTGATTGAAGTATATCTAGCAACTAGAGAAAAAATATCATCATAGTCAATTCCTTCTTTCTAAGAGAAACCACGAGCCATGAATCTAGCCTTGTATTTTTCAATACTTCCATTTGCTGCATGCTTTATCTTATAAATCCATTTGGAAGTTACCACTGATTTTCCACGAGGTCTAGGAACTACTACCCATACATCATTCTTTAGAATTGAATCATATTCTTCTATCATAGCATCTTTCTACACTTGATGTTTGGCAGCTTCTACAAATTTTGAAGGTTCTGAATAAATTACAATATTCAACTTATCTATGAGACTTGAATACTTATCTAGTTTCTTTCTTTCTCCAAAGGTTCCCTTAGGAGTTGAATTCTTTTATGTTTCTTTTAGTATTTCCCGACACCGGGCTAGTTTCCTTTTAATAGGATGTATCTCCATTGGAAACTCAATAGTATCCCTTGAGGGATCCACTAGAAGGTCTGAGGTTTCCTCCCTCTATTCATGTGGAAGAGGAGAATCTAAAGAATCAAGTGGTGGAGCTTCCTTCTCCTCTGAATCACATGGAAGTTCTCTGGCCCAATGAAAAGTTGCCTCTTCATGAAAAGTCACGTGTCTGCTTACTCCGATGAACTTTTGACCTGGGATATAAATCCTGTAAGCCTTTGATTTTTCATTGTATCCCACAAAAGTTCCTTTCTTTCTTCAGGGCTCTAGTTTAGTTCTCTTTTCCTTTGGAATGTGAGTATAGACTGGAATGCCAAAGATTCTCAAGTGATCAATTGAAGTCTTAATTCCGGTAAAAAATTCTTCTGGATTTTTTTCCTCAAGAGCTTTGTGTGGACATCTATTCTGAATGTAGACAACAATAGCTTCAACCCAAAGTAATAATGGTAAGTTCTGGTCATACATCATGGCCCTAGCTAATTCGCAGATAGTTCTATTCTTTCTTTCGGCTAGCCCATTATGTTGGGGGTTATACGGCACAATCAACTCACTCTTAATTCCAGAAGCCCGACATCGTTCATTGTATTTGAGGGAGTCAAATTCTTTATCATTGTCTGTTTTGAAAACTCGGATGTGTCTGCCTGTTTGATTTTCAACAAGATTCTTGAACTCTTGAAATCTGCTGAAAGATTCATCTTTAGTCTTTAAAAAATAAATCCAAGTTTTACAAGAAAAATCATCAATAAAAATGATATAGTAAATACAACCATTCATATATGGAGCATTCATGGGCCCACAAAGATCAGAATGAATTAGATCTAGAATTCCATTAGATTTTCTATTGCTATGAGGATAAGGTTTCTTAGTAATAAATAAGATCATGCCACATGTGAGAGATGATAGGACAAAGTGTTATGCTCAGATAAGTCTTTGTGTCATGGATCTACTGCAAGGGTTATATCTAACAAGAGAATAGAGGACAATGAAGCCACCAAGGAGAAGAACTCACACAAAGCAATCAAAACCCTTGTCCAAGCAACACACAATATCCATATCAGGACCAAGGGGTGGAGGACTTCCTATAAAGAATATCTAGCAACCTAATAAGGGTGTCGCGACCCTTAGGGTTCCAGATCTACTCAAGAGGGAGGGGATGACAGCCTCAAATAGGTTATGCTTTCTTGAGGAGAGGGTAAGCTATAATAAGATAGCAGCAGAGAAGGAGGTGCGAGACTTTTGGACACTTTCAGCAACAATAAAACGGAACCTCAATTCAACAACCCTTAGTACAGTAAGATACTTGGAAACAACAAAGAAAAATACCTAGCATCATTAAGGAAAGGACCCTCCACACAACATAAACAAAAGGACTTATCAACAACAATAAAAGAAGACTGATATGAATTGTTGAAGGAGTCTGAAACTCAACTAGAATATCTTAGAACAATCCTTCGGACTTGGAAGAGGAGAGAATGAGTGTAATTAAAAGTGAGGGGGAAGGGTTTATATTTATACTTTTAGGCTAGGGCTAGGCTAATAAAAAATACAATTAAAAATAACATATTCAATTAATATAAATATTAATTTAATATGTTATAATTAAACATTAATTAATATTTTTCTTATTAATCCCTACAAAAAAAAATACAAACCCTAATCAACTCAAAGTCAAAAATTCAAAGGGTGAGGAACAAGTAAGGGGTTTAGGAGAGGTTCTCTTAGTGGAAACACATGTCCATATTATTCTCAAGGTGACCAATTAACTTTATCATCACTTCATATGGGATACATCCCTCATGTGGTCATCCTCATCTTCATAATCTCTACTAGTCCTTGTGGACCATCCTTGAATATAGGAAGAGGATCACACACCCAAAAATCTTGGTATTACACCAAGATCTACCCGATCAACGATCAGGTTTCCCTAGAACATATCTGGGGTCTTATCCACCAAGGTACAAGACCAAGGATCAACACATGCTTTAAGCATGGGTACCCTGGAACACATCCAGGGGCCCTAGACATATCTAGGGACTTAAACTGCTTGGTCTTAGACTAAGAACCCCAGTCATCTACTGGGAACCCTCACAAGGGTCTTTACTACTTGGTCCCAGACCAAGAACACCAATTATCTAACGGGGGCCCTCAAAAGGGTATTTTTCCATGGCTCTAACTGCTTGGTCCCATACCAAGAACCCCAGGAGTGTACTAGGGGCCCTAGTCCACACCTAGGGTCTTAAGACATCCTCCAAGGAGAATGGATCTTGCAGCTGCATTAAATTCAATAGAATCACTTTGCTTTATCAGGTGTCTCCACAAGAAATTTTTAATCTCTTATAAGAGAAAACCAAAGGAGCATAAGGAACTAATCTGCAAGTAATTTTCTCTCTAAAGATGATTTATTCAGATGTCGGGTGTCGTAGATGATGACCCACCTGCTCATTCTCTCCACCCAAGAGAGAACTATCATCCATCTTGTCTACAAATGTATCTAGAGTGTGTTTTGCATTTTGCAAAGGAGAGTATGTCCCTCCCTGGTATCATTAATTTATATTTGATGGTAGAGGGAAACTTTAGAATCTACCCTAAGGTGTAGTTGTATCAATTGACCAATGATTTGAAAAATCTTGTGGTAAAGGATTCAAAGAGTTGGTCAACAATACTTTAAATTGATGAGTGGTGGTGGTTGAGAGGAAACAATTAAAAATTCTTCCAACCAACCAAGGAACTCAACTATTCAACAATTGAATTTGTCTAGCACAATATCCAAGGTTCCAATTGAGTCACCTAGAATAATATAGAAAGAATATCAATTGGAAAAAAAGAACACACCCTAAAACAACATCAATAGTAAAAATTCATTTTTACCCAATAAAATCAGACTAAATTAGTTGGAAAATCAGAGGTGGTATCAAGAAAATGAGAATTTGTATCCAGATTCAAGAAGAAATATTGGATTAAATGAGTGGTTTTCTCATAAACTAGGAGGTCTATAAAGTAATATAAGAATATCATTATTAGAGTCGGTATTTTTGGGAATTTAAGAGTTTCTTAGAGCCAAATTTGTTGAACACAATCCTCAGGAAAAGATAGATAATACACCCAACATGCTTCATGATATTCATCCCTTATGCTATGTTTCAATTTGTAATTACTCTTTGCGTGAATGTGTTCTTTTAAAATTCACCACTCTCCTTTGTATTATTCTATCATATCCCCATTAATAAAAGATCAAGCAACACTTTCTACAACATAGTCAATGTAACTGTATGGTGTATGGCTATGGCATATAAGTTTTTTTTCTCTTAACAAATGACCATGATCTTGTCATTTCTTCATATGTTTAAATGATATGCATAGGGTACCTCCATGTATTTGAATATATGCATATGTTTAATTGTTTGAAGAATGTTGTAATGATATGTTATAGGTTTTAAAAAAATTTAATTCATAATTTCTCAACACATTATTCTATTTCCACAAGCTATGAGATTCACTCCTTGCAGTGCCTCATATGTTTATCTTTTTTTTTTTTCTTTTAATTCACCACCTCACCCACCTCTAAATCTAAATTGTTTGAAACACTCATAGAAAAATTCATCTTAAAGTTGAGAGTTTTTATTATTTGATATGAGAATGTTTGAGGGTCGATATTTTTTAAAGAGAGAGAAAAAATTGCCCAAATTTGCATAATTTTCTTTAATGAAAGCAGGGTTTGCATATTTTCCCTGAGTGTTAGCCCCTGGGGTGCCTCAACATCCTTCCATTGATAGAATGGAACATATCAAGGGAGAAAAATAACTAAAAATAAATATGAACTCACTATGGAGTTGACATTGACATTGTGGCCAATATGGCTACTACAAGATCTTCGATTTCCTATATTCTGCAACAATATCCCACTACATTTTATCTTCTTAATTATGGAATAGTAATCAATAAAATAAGAATGAGACTCCTTCCATTCCTAGAATCCCAATGTTTAAAAATGTCTTAATATCCATCTATGGCTAGGGTTAGGGTTTTTTCATTCCTCAACTCTCAATTAGGGTTATGGTTTTGGACCCCATAGAATATTCTTGAAAATCCTTTGATGACTAGATTCACATGTGTAATTAATGTTACTTGACCTAACATCCACTTAGTATTATGGAAGTCAAAGGAACAATTCAACTTGTGGGAGGCGTGATTTCCTCATACAAACTCTAATTGAGGTGATATTTTATTTTTTTGAATATGAAAAAAAAACATCAAAAGGATAGGGACTATGTTCAAAAAGTTTTAACGCAAAAAAAAATGTTTAATGCCCCAATTAGCTCTGAAATGTTCATCACCCCAAATCACCAAAAGGGGACCTATCCCTAAAATGAGCCCTAAAATCCATTAGCTCCATTTTTTCCACCTAAATATTACCCAAATAGACAAAAAGTTATATAATTGTCCATTTTCAATCATCACCCCTACTCCTTCATATATTATAGTAGCATACCCTACCTAACCTAGGTGAACTAAGAATAATATATGTTTTCCTATACTAACCTATCATTACTCTAACCTACCACTAGTGTTACACTAACTTACCATACTATACCCTAGCCTATCTTACCCAATTTAACCTACCTGATTGTACATTGGCCTACAATACTTAACCTAACGTAACATATTCTAGCCTATATAAACTTGGCCTAACCTACCTTACCATTTACCTAAACTTCCCTTCATATCTGTTAGCACTAGAAGTCACCTCTGGATTGTGATAGAGGTAAGCCCAGTACCCATCCGAGTTTTTGGTGGATGTTGGTTTTATGTGGATGGAGGTCAATGGAAAAAACTCAAAATCTAAATGACGTTCAACACAGAACTGAACATGAAATGTATAGGGAAGTGAGGGCCACAACTAACTTCAGTCAGTGAATTGAGTTTAAGTGTGAGAAGAGGAGAGACTTAGTAATACAGATGAATAAGGCTGCTATGAGAATCATGCCTTGAAGTAGCTTGGAGAAGAAAAAATCAGACTCAAGATCACTCCTAAGCTCAAGTTTCAAACACTAAAATGTGTCCAAATAGGACAGTCACAACAATAAAATGATCAAACCTACATCACCATGCTACTGCAACAACTCGACTGGATCCTCCATGCCCGAGCCATTTAGTGTAAGAGGGAAAACGCTCACAAGGAAGATGAATAAAACTGGTCATGATACCACTGCAATAAAACCTACATTACAACAACATAATAACCCTCGACTGGATCCTCCATGCCCGAGTGTTTTAGAACAGTTTGTACAAAGAGATGAAAAGAGGTTGACTTCTATTAATCTGAAAGTATCAAATTGATTACATAACTAGAGAATAGCTCTGGCATCACAATAATTACAATATGGGAGCTCTTCTCAACCATTTGACGACCATAACAAAATATCAAAACTACTTATTTATACTCAGAACAATCCTTGACTATGAGGAGAGTGATCTAATCACTACATTCAAAACTTTGCGTCCTAGCAGTCTTCTATCAAACTATGCATGTATCCCTCTGTCAGAGGCGAGATCATTTCAACATGGGTATTCATGAGAATTTGTCCATGGGGGTACCTCGAGTTAACAACTCAGTCCCCACGGCCGAGCTTTCCATGCCTTCCATTTATGGATTGAGTCGAGGTTTCAACCACCAACTCTACTTTCATTAACTTCCTTTTCTAGGGAAATCAATAAGATTAAATGCTTAGGGGGCGGCTATGTGGTGCTATCGGATAGGAAACCATATAAAAATGTGATTGCAGGGCCTCTCAAAAGAGGTTTGGGATCAGACCGCTTTAGGGTCCGCAATCCATCTCCTTTCACCATGTAGAACATTTGACTTACCATGGTTTCGATTGTGGGACCGCTCAAGAAAATTATTGCCCGAGCATGTTGCATCGCCGTAATGGATTTTGGCTTTCGATCTCATGATCTTGGGCAAGGATTCACGATCAATGACTAAAATATTCCCTCCTCAGATCAATGGTTCAGCTCTTCCCCTTTCAAATCGACAACCAAGATTTTCTTCGTGATTCGGGCTTTGGACCTTTCAAACTTCTAACTATATTTTCCCCAAGAAATACCTCCAGAGATAGGTATATAATGACACCTGGCTCCTGGATTTGGATGAGAGAGATCCATTTCGAGTCTCTGGTCTCTGGGGAACACAAACCTCAAACCTCGTCTTCCTCCATGTGCTTTTACCTGTAGCTATGTATTTGATGACATGTGGCTCTTGCAAATAAATGACTCATACTTACTTCAGGGTTTAAACACTTCGGACCCTTATCTCTGGCGCTATACTTTGCACAAATCTACATTTTTTAATACCCGAGAGCCGCTAATCTGAACTTCGTAGGGGACTTCCATCGTTGAAAACTGAGCCCATTAGTTTGTATTTTAGGCCCGAAATGATCTGCTCTACATGTTGTGCTCAGACGCTTCCTATGCAGACCACAAATTTGGATGACCTTCTGCCCTTGACAACTATATATGATAACATTTGGCTCCACATGGGATGGCATTCTCCCTGAGAGCTGCCAGGAACAAGTAGTTCCAGTCTCCTTCTACATTGGACTATGGAGTCATTCTCAAAAAACATCTTTCTAAGGATGAAAGGCCAGCAAGCACACTATCCTAAAAATGAAAGAAAAATACATGGGCTCCAAGCGGATCTGAAGACAAGATAAAGATGAGAGGCTCCAATACATGAAGGAAATGAAACTCCATATACTGTGACAACAAAATGATTACGCTTTTCAGATCTCCTCCTAGTGCTGAAGACATGATAAAGATGAGATTCTCCAAGACATGAAGGAAATGAAACTCCATATACTCCCTTACAAGTTCATAGAGAAAATGAAAAAATCCACTGGGCCGGTGACAGAAAACATGCTCTATCTTACAACTGCTCACACATGGTTGAATGTCTCTAGCAAGCACGGGTGAGTGAATGGTTGATGCAAGCTAACTGATCCCAGGTGATGGTTTCTCATTTGCAGGCTTTGGGCAGGTTATGAACTCCACATTTGGTTATCCCTCTTCTTCTTCATGACTCTCCCAAGGATCAAAATCATAATCATCATAAACATGAACCATGGGAAAGCTCTTCTCTTTATAATTCTCTTGAATGTCTTCTGTAAGCCCCATATAGTTGATTTCCACATAATGTTTTTCCTCAATGAATAAAGGAAAAGTATCTATAGTGATATCTTGAAAAATTTTAAAATCTAAAACATACGACTCCATGTATATAGCCATAGGATCATGAATCATGTGACAGAATCCTGGCTTCTTTAGAAGACTAGGATGCTCCTCTGTAAATGCATGTCTTCTTGTAAATAAAATACTTCCCTGTTCTTTTGAAAACAAATCTTGATCATCGATGGTTGCAGTCTATTCTTCATAATAATGATCATAACATAATGGTGCAACAAGATTTAAAACATCATAACTATGATCAGCCAATAATGTATAGTTATCTATGCAATCAACCACTGCTACATGCTCAAAATGTCCTCGAAACTGATCATAAGATGGATATGCATTCATGCCCATAGAATCTGCAAATATGGAAGGATCTATTTCCAAATGTGAGTCACACCAAAATCCTTGTTGTTGTTCTAGTTCTGATTCTTACTCACTATCTTCTTGCTCATAATCTGAAGCATAATGATAGTCGTCTTCCTTAGGCACATGCAATTTTTCAAGATATGCTTACATATGAACCCCCTTTCTATCCATGATGTTCTCTTTGAACTCTTCAACATATTCAAACAAACAGGTGTCTTATCGATGAATATTTCCTCTCTCTCGGGAGAAGGACCAACTCTAGATGTTGAGCAATGACATAGTACACCATGGTAGCAGTCTGTATGGGTGTGATATCCATAGGCATATTATGATAAACATTGTAAAACCTCATGTTGAATACAGCCAAGGATTCCTCTTCCCCTCTCCTCGAAGCATTAAAATCAAACTAGTATTAATCAAGGGACTTGTTCTCACCCCAACACTTTAAAAATGCATGGCATAGACCGGTCCAAGAGCCAATAGAACCGACTTCCAAACATCTAAACCACACAACAACATCTTCAGACAAAGAATGTGAGAACAACCTCATGGTGACATCCTCATGAACAATCTCAAACTGATCAAACAATTTCTCAAAGGCCTCCAAGTGCCTCTCAGTTGTAACATGGTCTTCTACAGAAAACCGAGGAAGATACTCAAAGGAACCAAGAGGATAAGGGTTAAGGCAATATGGCAACTTCAGAGGTTTAAACAACTTATTTCTGATTTTAATTTGTAAAGCAGTGGGCTGATCATGAGGATTAACAAGTTGATGGCAAGGATCAACGAGAATAATGGAGGGTAACGAGATTTGAGAAGACTGTGAATTATTTTCAACCTCCTCAAGGATACAAGGGTGATCAATTTCAAGAGGAGATGAAATATTGATCTCACTGTTATGAATAGGCAGAGGTAAAGACACAAGATTGGTATTCACAACACAAGAAGAGGGCATGTTTTCTTCTTCCAAAGATGAATAAATAAAGGAAGGCTTATTATCATCTAAATAGACAAAGAAGAGGATAATCCTCTTTATATGTGAAGGGAAAGAGAGAAATGAGTTGATAAACAAGAACATGATTTCATGAATAAAGCTCATAAACTGATACCTGGTCTTCCCCTTTGGTACGGTCATCTTTCTGTCAATAGGATCCTCCTTAGTGGAGTCTTCGATTGTGGAGTCGCCAGCTGCAAGTTGCAATATTCAATGGTTCTGATGTTTGATGCACCTTCAGAATCAAAAGCTCTTTGTCGTTCTATCCCAGGGAAAAATCTTCAATTTGTTCCCTGGCAACGACGCCATGAATGTTAGCACTAAATGTCACCTCTAGATTGTGGTAGAGGTAAGCCCAATACCCATCCGAGTTTTTGGTGGATGTTGGTTTTACATGGATGGAGGTTAATGGATAAATATAAGAATCTGAATGACGTTCAACACAGAACTAGACAAGAAATAGACAGGGAAGTGAGGGCCACAACTAACTTCAGTTAGTGAATTGAGTTTAAGTGTGAGTAGAGGGAAGACTTAGTAAGAGAGGTGGACAAGGCTTCTATGAGCATCAGGCCTTCAAACAACTTGGAGAAGAAAATCTCAGACTCAAGATCACTCTTAAGCTCAAGTTTCAGACACTGAAATGTGTCCAAACAACATAGTCGCAACAACACAATGATCAAACCTACATCACCATGCTACTTCAACAACTCGACTGGATCCTCCATCCCCGAGCCATTCAGTGTAAGAGGGAAAAATATCACAAGGAAGATGACTAAAACTGGTCATGATACCGCTGCAATCAAATCTACATTACAACAGCATAACAACCCTCGACTAGATCCTCCATGCCCGAGTGTTTTAGCACAGTTTGTACAAAGTGATGAAAAGAGGTTGACTTCTATTAATATGAAAATCTCAGATTGATTACATAACCAAACAATATCTCTGGCATCTCAAGAATTACAAGGTGGGAGCTCTTCTCAACCATTTTATGACCATAACAAAATATCAAAACTACTTATTTATACTCAGAACAATCCCCGACTATCAGGAGAGTGATCTGATCACTACATTCAAAACTTTGCATCTGAGCAGTCTCCTATGAAACTATGCATGTATCCCTATGTCATATGTGAGCTCAGATCGACATGGGTCTATAGGAGAATCCATCCATGGGGGTACCTCGGGTTGACAACTCCGTCCCCACAGCCGAGCCTTCCATGCCTTCCATTTATGGATTGAGCCAAGGTTTCAACCACCAACTCTACTTTCATTAACTACCTTTTCTTAGGAAATCAATGGGAATAAATGCTCAGGGGGCGACCAAGTGGTTCTCTCGGATAGGACACCATATAAACACACGATTGCGGGGCCTCTCAAAATTGGTTTAGGCTCAGAACACTTTAGGGCCCGCAATCCATATCCTTTCGCCATGTAGCACATTTGACTTACCATTTTTTCGATTGTGGGACCACTCAAGAAAATTATCGACCGATCATATTGCATCCCCGCAATGAACTGTGGTCCTCGATCTCATGATCTTGGGCGAGGATTCATGATCAACAGCTCAAATCTTCCCTCCTTATATCAATGGATCAGATCTTCCCCTTTTGAATCGACAACCGGGATTTTCTTCGTGATTTGGGCTTTAGACCTTTCAAACTTCAAACTATATTTTCCCCAAGAAAAACATCCAGAGCTAGGGATCTGATGATGCGTGGCTCCTAGATTTGGATGGGAGAGATCCATTTCAGGTCTCTGAGCTCTAGGAAAACAAATCTCAAACCTTGTCTTCCTCCATGCGCTTTTACCCGGAGCTATGGATCTGACGACACGTGGCTCTTGAAAATCAATGGCTCATACTTACTTCGAGGTTTCAGGACATCAGACCCTTAGCTCTGGCACTATACTTTGCGCAACTCTACTATTTCGAATACCACAAATTCAGATGACCTGCTGCCCTTGACAACTATATGTGATAACAATATCCTTCACCCAAACTACCCAAGCTTAACCCAAACTACTATATAACCTAAAATGACCTTGGAAAACTATATTATAGTACATTATTCTATTCTATCCTATCCTATACTAAGTTATTTTATCCTATCCAACCCCACCCTACAATACCTCACATATCGTAATCTACCCTAATATATACCAAAATTACTTTACCCTACCCTTTCCCACCACCTTTGTTAACTACCTCACATATTGTTAACTACCCTAACCCATCCTTTCCTACCTAGCGTACCCTAACCTACTTTAGAATTGCTAAGAACTACCCTAGCCTAGCCTTTCCTACCTAGTGTACTCTACCCTACTTTAAACTAACCTACCCTAGCATAGCCTACATTAACATAACACACATTATCATACACTAACATAATAGACCTTGATCTACCCCACCTTAAATAATCTTTCCTACATTACCCTACCATTATCCTAAACTAACCTAACCTAGCATACCTAGTCTATTCTACACTATCCTAGATTAACCTATCCTACCTAACATAATCTACCTTACCCTAGAAGTTAATAATATATTGGCTTAGCCTAAATCTAGTAATCTACCCTACCCTAAAATAGCTTACAAATACCCTAACCTAACCGTACATACCTAGCATAATATTCCTACTATAGACTAACCTACCTTATCCTATACTAGCTTACAAATCACCTAACTTAGCCCTACCAACCTTACCGAATCTACCTACTCTAGACTAACCACCATAGCCTACACTTACAAAACACATCCTAGATTGGACACCTTATCCCTCCCTACCTTACACTACCCCACCCTACATTAATCTATCGTATCCTAGCATAACCTTCTTATCCCAATTTAGTCTACCCTAAAATACACTACACTATCCTATCCTACCTACCCTAATATATAATACAACTACACAAACATATATTACCTAATCTAATATAATCTTACCTCCCCTAACATAATCTATTCTACCCCACCCTATCCTACATAGACTAACTTTCCCTACTCCACTCTAAACTAACCTACTATACCTAACTTAATCTACCATACCTTAGCCTACTATTAACTTTTCTTAAACCACCCTATCTACTTAGCCTAATTTTCCATTTCCCTAACCTAGACTACCTCAACCTACATACCTAGCCTAGACTACACTATATTAAATAAAAATATACCTTACCCTACACTACTTTATCCTACCCCATCCTACACTAACATATCCTAATATAATCTACCCTACATTACACTAATCTATCCTAGGATACCCTACCCTACCTTTGCATACCTAAATTAATCTATTATATCTTATATCAAGCTACCCTACATAACCTATTCTAACCTACCATGGACTTTTAATGCCTTACCCTAGACTACACACACTAACCTACCATACCCTAGACTAGCCTACAACTATTGTAATGTATCCTAATCTACCCTACTTTAGATTAAACTACCCTATTTTAGATTACCCTAGCTTACCCTATCATACACTAACATAAAACACATTACAATACACTAACCTAACACACCCTACCTTGCATAATCTGCCACTAATCTACCCTAAACCAACCTAACCTATCATACCCTCTCCTAACATACTTATCCTAATCTAATCTATTATAAAGTAACCTAATCTACTCTACCCTAGACTACCAATACCCTAACCTAGCCTACAAATACTAATCTAGCCCACTCTAGACTCACCTACAACTTCCCTAACCTATCGTTATCTACTTATCCTAATCTAGCTACTCTAGAATAACCTACCCTACCCTACCTTAGCCTACCACACCTTTTCCTACCCTACACTAACATATCCCATCCTAATGTAACCTACTCAGCCTAATACCCTTATACCCTAACCTACACTAAACTACTTGACCATTATTCTAGCTTAGCCTACCTAGCTTAATCCACACTATCCCATCCTACCCTTTGTTACCTGGCCTATCTATAATACCCTTAATCTAAACTACCCTTCCCTTCAATACCATAGCCCATATTGGATTACCCTGGCTTACATTAACTTATCATGTCCCATCCTACCCTACCCTACCCTAATCTAAGATACTTAGTCTAACAAACCCTTTTCTATAACAACCTATCCTACCCAACATAATCTAGCCTAACTTAGCCTACATACACAAATCTACCTTACCTAACCCTAACTTAACCTTAAGCATAAATCCTAAGCTCAAATCCTACGTCTAAATCCTTAAGACCCAATCCTATGCCTAACCCTGAATTCAAATCCTAATCTTAATCTACACTACTCTATAATAACCTACCCTATCTAACCTAATATACTCTACCCTAGCCTAAACCCCTAAGACAAAGCGTGAATCCTAATCCTAATCTTAATCATGCACTATCTTACTTAGTCTAGCTTACTCCACCCTTAATTTAAACTACCCTTCCCTTGACTACCCTAGCTTAACATACACTAACCTATCTTAGCTAGCCCTACTTAGATGAATCTTCCCTACCTTGAACTAAACTACCTAATATAACCTACCCTACCTAACCTAATACATTCTACCCTAGCCCACATAAACTAATCTACCCCAACCCACCCTAGCCTAGTCTTATGCCTAAATCCCTTAAGCCTCAATCCCAAACGTCAACCCTAAGACTATGTCTAAATCCTAATCCTAAGCATACACTTAATACTTAAACACTAAATATGGATCCCAAGTCTAAGTCTAACATATGATTACCTTACATTAAATGAGAAGTAATAATATATACCATTATAAACATTATAAACATATAAATGACATTCATTTTATAATATTAAAAAAAAATCATCCATTCATTATATCGTACAAATTTAACATATAAAATATATAAAATCTAATTAACACATTTTATAAATAAACACAAAAAATATGTATAAAATAATAAACCATTATATATAAATATATAATAAATAAACAAATATCAATTTTAATAAATAGCTTAATATTTTATAATATATAATAAAATAAAATAAATAAATCCAACATATTTAAATCTAACAAATATAAGTGAAAATCTTATAATATTTAAATCTAACAACTACAAGTGAAAATCTTATAATATTTAAATCTAACAAATACAAGTGAAAATCAAATAAAAATAAAAATAAAATCTAGTTTTTAAATTTTATAACAAATTTCCACATCAAATCTCCCATAAAATATATTCTAAAACAATTATAAATTCAAATATCAATATCAAATTATTATTTATATTATTAATATTGAATTTAAAAAAAACAATAATATCTATCTTTCATATTTTAATAAAATTATTATTTCTATTATTAATATTAAATTTGACAAAAAACTAATATCTAGTTTTTAAACTTTATAATAAATTTCCACATCAAATCTCCCAGAAAGTATATTCTAAAACAATTATAAATCCAAATATCAATATCTTTATTTACTTAACTAAACTTAATATCACTACCTACATATATTTACTTAACAAGTTTATTCATATGTTTATTTAAATGTAAAATCTCTCATTAGCATAAAATTTCTAAACACCTTTTTTATAAAAATAAATTATATAAAAGATGTGTAAGAAATCGTATATAAATTATTGACATAAATTTACAGTCATATTATTTACATCGTTAATGAGAAAAGAGTGGTTTACCATATATATATATAATAATAATAATAATAAATAAATATAAAACCATGTTCATTAAAAAAAATAACGATGTCCCAGAATCAATGAAAAACTTATAATATAAACTTAATAAACAGGGAGAATCAATGAAAAACTTATAATCTAAACTTAAAAAAACAGGGATGCGGCGTTTCCTATCACAAGAACAACTTTAAATGGTCTTTCATATTTTTAAAGAAGTTATAAACTATGCTGTTGTGTTCCGTTATGTGACAGATTTTAAAATGCAAAGAACCGATAATTGGATTTAAAAACACAACCCAATAACTCAAAATGTAAACATAATAAACGGCTAGGCGAGTTAAATCAAACTAACAACCAGAAAAAACAGATCAGAACAGGAGCCATACATACCTAGAATTAGAGTTGCTATTTGATTTGGATAGAGTGATTTTATTTGGTTTGATAAGCAAAACATCCTTAGCCCCTCCGCTTCAATACGATTTGGATGAACGATTTGTCCAAAGGTTTGAACAGTAATGACTCTGCTCATCGAAATCCATCGACATCATTTTTTCATTCAATCTAGTTGCGAGATAGGAAGCCCTGATCAGAACAGAACCCAACCCTATTTGGTTTGATAAGCAAAACAGCCTGAGACGCTCCGCTTCAATACGATTTGGATGAGCGATTTGTCCAAAGGTTTGAACAGTAATGATTCCTCATCGAAATCCATCGACAGCATTTTTTCATTCAATCTTGGTGCGAGATAGGAAGCCCTGATCAGAACAGAACCCAACCCTACTCGCAGGGCTGAATTTTTTTCAGTAAGGAGAAGAGAAATCAATTTTATCCTACCACCATAAAAACCCTAGAAATCAATTTTTTTCATGGGAAGGGATATCCTACCACCATAAAAACCCAGGAGCCTTTCGTGCGTAAAAATTTAAAGCAACATGTGCAAGCTTCATGTAAATACTCTTGTATAAAATAACGATTAAAAATATATTCATAAATATAAAATGCTTAAAAGAAAACCGAGAAGAAATGTTTGATCAGGAGAAGAGAATTCAGTTCCAAAGGACCAACCCAAATCTCAATCTCGATATAATATAATAACCAACAGAGAAACTAAATATAATAAACACAGAAGAGGGTTAAACGGAACTACACTGATGGAGAAACTAAACTAATTATACTAATGGAGGAAGTATATTTAATCAGAGGGCATAGACAGGAGAAGAAATACCTAGAATTGGAGTTGGACGGCGATTAGATTTGGTTTGGTTGGAGCAGCAGAAGAGCCTCAGCCTCGGACTTGGATGATGTGAAGGAGAGAACCTCAACACGACATACACAGGAGTGGAATAGCGATTTGATAGATTTGTTGAAGGGTTTGAGCAGTCGTGGCTCTGCTTATGGATAACCGTCGAAATCGCTTATTCGTTCGATCCTGGTGTGACATAGAAAGCCCAGATCAGAACAGAACCGAACCCCCATTGCAAGGCTGAAGAAATTAACAGAAACGAAAGGATTGGCATTTCTAGGGTTTCTGAGAGAAGAGCAGAGAAGAGCTCCGAGAAACTAATAACAAAATTTACCTGTAAGATGCATTGAGAGAGAGCATTGATCTTGATGATCCAAAAGACTGTTGAACAGATTAGCTGCGTCCTGGATTCCTTAGAAGTTCATCTGCTCGAGTTGATGATTCAATTTATTGCCTCCATTCCAGTCCAGGCCTGCCTAGCCTCCTCCTCTACTCATACTCTCAAACATTAAACCCCACACAGACTAAAACCCATACAACTGATCACACACAGACCACACAGACTGAGGCCCATACAACTGATCACACACAGACTCAAATTCGACTGAGATTCAAAAACCCATTCACACAGACACACCAGAGCATGGGTAGAAGAGGAAGTAGAAGGTAAATGTTCGAATTGTGTAAGATTCGATATATATATAT
>ML782125.1:1199485-1213186 GCA_009831015.1 Picea engelmannii | reverse complement strand
AGTCAGCTGGTAAATCCAAAAAGCAGATCTCATGCTTTTCTTCAATTTCGATTCATGCTTTTCTTCTATTTTTTTAATACTTTTTGCCGAGGATTTAGCCCTGATTTACCATAAATTTGAATTTTATTTTATTCCTATGGAATATCAGATTCAACAGGAATTATTGATCAAAAGGGATGACAAAACGGACGAGTCTGTCAAAAGAGACCTCCAGAATAGGGTGAATGGCGTCCCAAGGATATCTAGTTTCTGTTTTCTTCTTCACTTTTAATTCGATTTCAATTGTTTCCGTTTGTCTGTCCTCTACTCTACTGGCAGATCCATCAACTATCAACTAATTTCCCTGAAGATGCTTTCGGGACCTTAAGGCTCATTTTCAATATATTTAAATAGGTTGGTATTGCATTTGTCTAGCTCCAATCCATTTAATCGCCTTTGGCACGTCTAAATGCAACAACGCTAGTTCTAGTTGAATAATTACTTAACCATTTGGAAGCCTTTAGCTAATTTTTTTAAATCATTTGTTAAAATAATCTAAACCTTAGGATTTTTCCATTTCAATCTCTAAAATTTGTAATCCAATAAAAACAATATTTTAATATTTTTGTCTTAAAAAATATTGGTTTAGTGTTAGAACAGATTAAAAGAAACACCAAATCATGGTCATTTGTTTAAAAAGTTAGATTAAAAACACTTAAAATGGCTAATTTCTAGTTATTTATGCTATAATCTACTGAAACACCTAAACAAACTTCCTATACATATAGATAAATAGATAAATAGAGTAGTGTAAGTGTCTTTCTTTATCTATTTGTTTGTGGTAAATGATCTAGGAATAGAGTCAAAGACATGATTTTTTAGGTGTTGGGGCAATGTTTTAATGGGACTCAGTCAACACCACTTCAAAATAGGATCTCAATGATCTAGTTATAGAAATTCCAAATTCAGTTGACCAAAGGTCAAAGGATGTTATTGAAATCCAATATAATAGTTGTGTGAACTACAATAAACTCATTTCATGGACTACATTGTTTTCTTAGTGTTGTCTAAGTAAAGTAGGGGTAAGGTCAATTGTATATGCTAGTCCATTCATAAGATTTTCAAGGGGTAACATTGTGATAGAAAAGTGAAAAAACATAAGTAGAGGTAAGGTCAATTGTATATGCTAGTCCATTCATACCATTTTCAAGGGGTAACATTGCGATATAAAAGTGCAAAAATATACTAATTGTAGTAACAACTAGTGCTTCCTTATTAGGCGGTTCCTCATTGGAAATATTATCACTAAAACCTAACATGTCTCCATGTAGATACCTCACTTGTTGTTTTTGAAAATCTAACTCAACTACACCAAGGCTTTTCTTAGTTTTATCCGATCCTCAAACTCTTCCACATCCATGACATCACGACAAAGCCATCTTTTACAGTTGAAATCTAAAAACTATGGGTTATCTCCTCCAAAATATAAATTATGATATTTCAATATCCATGGCCATAGAGAGAGCACAATTTGGCCAAGTTAAAGCTGACCCTGAAAAGTCTTTGCAAAATAGAGGCTATATGTTGAAGGTAACATGGTCATATACCTTGAATAATGAAAACATGTTTCATATTTGGAAATTGATTCCTAAGAAAAGGAATGGACAATATTTTTTCTCGAAAACACAATTGCATATTGTGACTAGTGTAAAACTTCTAAGAATTATTGGAAGCAAGTCTTTTAAGTAAACACTATCCAAAACACCCCACTTCCAACAATGTTGGTTTGAATTCCTTGCACAACAAGGATTATTAGCTTGTCGAAATGCAGGTGTCTACAAGCTATAGTCCATATTTTTTTCAACCCAAGGAAGGGTAGAATCTATTAAACTTAGAACTATGTCTAACAACACGAACAACCTAAATCAATGGATTTTGATATTCTTACAAGTTGAGATGATCCAGATTTATGAGGGAATGAAATGAAACATAGAAATAAGACAGAGAAAATGTAATACAATGGTAGAAGCTTATCTATGAGAAGAGATGTGATGTCTATGTGAATTTTCAATAAGATTATTACAATGAGGCCAGAAAGGAATTTTCACATAAAGCATCAATGAGAAAAACCTAAACATCCAAAACCCTAATCCTAGAAAATGAAACACCAAAAGGTTTGTGTGCCCCGATGTGGTTATTTGATACGATATCTTTTTGGGGTGTTGAGTATCTAGTGATAAATATCTAGCCAAGAAGTACACATTATGAATGGCCCAATCCAAATCCTTTGGCTATCAACTCGGTTGAGGGCCAATTTTTTTTTTGTTTTAGGCCTCAAATGGCCCCGAAAGTTCAAGGCCCGAAATAACTTTAGAAAAACTACCAAGATGGAAACTACATTTTGATCTAGTGGAATAGGTGGGAAACCATTAATTTCGACATGGATTAGTCCACCCCTCTTAGGAGTTAAATGTCTCCATTGCATTGAGTGCCCCCATCAAACAGGGAATCTTATGCTGAACTTGATGCTTGGTGAGCCACTTTCCTTGGTGCACTAGTTCCCCTTCTTTGACAACCTGAAAGAGTTGGATATTTTGTCAGTGGGTGCCCTTAACTTGTGTTTCCATGATCCGATCAATGTTTTCCTATTCCATGTATTTAGCTATAGTTTATTATCGTGATATTCTCCCTCATGAAACTCATACAAGTCGGCCACATTGAATATTGGAGAAATGTCAAAATGTTCTGGAAATTCTAGCTTATGTGCATTATCAAACATCTTTCTCAAAAATCGACATGGTCCAATTTTCTTGTAATTTAGTTTACTATACATGCCTATGGGGAATATTTATTTTCTCAAAGTGTGCCATTGCTAGTTCTCCTTCTTAAAAAAAAAATTGTCTTCTTCATAAATCTTCTCCCTATCTATATGTGATATTGCTTTGTTGCAACTTTCTCTTAATCTTCTCATGTGTTTCACATTTTCTCTCTATAAACTCACTTGCATCAACACTCCTTTTGTCCTCCAGATTTAGGAATTCAACCAAATCAACAACTCCTTTTGGTGACCTACCATAAAAAATATGAAATGGACTCCTTCCCATGGATTTGTTAACGAAATCATTCTAATAAAATTCATCATGTTCCAAGATCAAATCCCATTGTCTTGGATTCCCCCCACTCAAACTCGTTAACAAATTTAGAAGACATTGATTCACCACCTCGGTCTCTCCATCAGTTTCAGGATGATATGTAGAACTATACAACAATTTGGAACCCATATTTTCCAAAACATTTCTCCAAAAATGGCCAATAAATTTCGTATCCCTGTCAAAATTGATACTTCTTGGAAGTCCATGTAATCTCACAATCTCTAAAAAACAAAAAAACCACTTTAGTAGCATTTTTGGTTTTATTGCATGGAATGAAATGTTCCATCTTTGAAGATATGTCCACTAAAACCATCACATAATCATGACCACTATGCATCCTAGGCAATCCCAAAACAAAGTCAATACTTATATCTTCCCATGGCCTATCGGGTACTCTTAGTGGTGTATACAATCCAATGTTTTGACTCCTTCTGTTTTCAAGTTGGAAAATTCTCCAGCTGCACTCAACAAAATTTTCAACATCCCTTGATGCAAGGACAAACATATCTTTCCTTCACCAACGTTGTGGTTTTATCACTGCCAAAATGTCCACCCAAACCTCCACAATGCAACTCTTTAACAATATTCATCCGCAATGAACTTCGTGGAATGCACAAACTTTGTTTCTTGAACAAGAAGCCTTTTTGAATATGAAAATCCAAATACAGTGTTGTTGATATTATGGTAGCTGCGGGAGGTATTTACCTCCACGTGTAAACCTGACAAGGATAGAATACTCCGGGAAGCAAGAAGAAAACGTTAATGAGTTGGCTAATAACCCTAGAAGACTTGTCGGCTCAAGAAGATAATTTATATTAGGTTACTAGCCTCCAAGAGAAGAAGTCGGCCAGAAATAATAATGTATACTGAACAAAAAGATACCCAGAATGTGAAGTTGGCCCAGGTACTTAGCCAGAATTAGTATAAATACAGGAGGCCAGTTCTCATTCTAGCAGGGACTCTCGGAATTGCAGTGCCTAGTCTTGTGCGCAGGTTTGAGGAGAGCTTCCATTGTAGCTGCTGCAACTAGCAGATCACATTTGGCTTGGACTATCTCTTGGTTAGGGTTTGGACTATCTGATCAAATCTTGTTGGTGCACTATCCTTGGGGAAAGGTGTGCTACCCTTTGTTTGGATATATAGCCTAGGGTTTTCTTCCAGAATGATTCTATGTCAAGGTTAAGGTGCTCAGAGGGTGGCTTCAACCTATGTTTCAGTGACAAGGGTATTGTCAATGGTAAAACGAGCACACATCTTTCATATTCTAACAGGTTATGGGCCCACACCTCCTTCATTTAGTCTAACCGCTAGAAGGAAACATATCTAGAATGATATTAAGCTCGTTGAAGAACTACCACTAGGGTTTCCTAGCAGGAATAGTCACCAAAGAACTATCTCTAAGGTTACTAGCAGGTGCAGTTGCATAAACCCTAATCCTCTCGTTGAGGCACCTTAAGTGAAGGGATTGACCTAATATCCAAACAGATCAGTGCGCCCTAGCCTAGCGCATCTCCTGGTACTCTCAGCAAGCCAAGACGTCAAGTTTGAGTTTGTGGTCAAATCTAGGGTTTGACCAAGTCAAACCAACCATGACTTATTCTATGAAGTCAGAGAACAAGTTAGATGGAGCCTCTAACTTCAGAGCATGGAATACAAGGATTGACCTCATCCTTGCCAAGAATAAAATGTTGGATATCGTAAAAGGAAAGATCGTGGAACCACAGTTTGGAGAAGAAAAAGAGAAGGAACCACAAAACATTGCAGTTATGGAGAAGTTCAAAGACGGTGACATCAACTCCATGAGTATCACAGTGGAATCCATAAAATACCACTTGATACCCTACATCTCCCATCTTGACTCATCAAAGAAGATGTATGATGCCCTAACAAATTTCTTCTCAATCAAAAACATTGGACAAGTTATGAGTCTGAAGAATGAGCTCCGTGACATGAAGATGAATGTTGATGACATCATAACATCATACTTTGTGAGGATCTCCCAGTTAAGAGATCAAATACAAGCTATTGAAGAGATCACTTCAGAGAAGGAATTGGTAAACATAATACTCAATGGTCTTCCAAAGACGTGGGATGCATTTGTCGCAAGAATGAACACAAGGAAGGAGTATCCGACATTTGAAGAACTTTGGACTTGCTGTTCTCAAGAAGAATCAAGGATCAGTGCAAAAGAGAAACCCCAAAAGAAGTACGATGATCAAGCCTTCACAACAAGATTCAAGAATTTTAGGAACAAAAGGAAGTTTGGTTCAAGGAGGAAGTCAAATCAAGAGAAAGACATTTCAGAAGTACAATGCTTCAATTGTCAAAAGTATGGGCACTACAAGAATCATTGTCCCGAGATAAAGAAAAGGAAGGAGAAACATGAAGCATCAATTGCCAAATAAAAGGAACCTACAAAGAAGACTAAGCAGGGAAAACGAGACTTCTTCTTCTGAAGGTAACAATACTCTTCCTAATTCTTGTACATATCTTGTTTGCATCGTCTCTGTACATATCTTGTATATCTATCTCCTGGAAGATAATGTGTTCCAAGAAGAACTATACCAATGGAAGAACAAAAGGATAAGTATTGATATCATTTGATAATACATGAAAGAATGAAATACATCAAACAAATCATGTGGAAGCTATTACAAGATAAGCCGAAGCAATCATGAAGAGACCTAGAAGAAGCAAAGATAGAAAGAAGTCAACAATCAGGAGGAAATTGGAGAAAGACTTATGATGTTTTTGTAGAAGACAACAAGACGAAAGCGTGGACTCTGTCAGATAGAGAGAGCCAATTATATATTACAGTAGAAAACAAGGATGCAGATGGAAGCATGGACTCTCCCAGATGGAGGGAGCTGATTATACATCACCAAAGAGAAGAGCATGCATGAAGCAAGGATTAGGAGGGAGGTAATCCTATGATCCATTGAAGATGACGAAGTATATATCCATGGTAGCAGCCATGAAAGGAAGTACATGTTCAGTTCGACCTTAGAAGAAGACTTCTTCGAAGAGAAGCCTTAAAGTATCCCTGGTTGTCCATCCACATCCGTGATCCTATGATGAAAGAAATAAATGGAATCATTAGGGCATGGAATCTATAAGAAACTACATGGACCCAAGAGCTAAAGAAAAACATAAGAAAGAACATGAAGATTCCAAGAAAGAAGAGAAACTTGAACAACCAGTCATTGTATCGAGAATTACAAGACTACCAGCCTAATATGAAAGCAATCAAGCAGAACTCAAAGTTGTGTTGAAGAACAGTATATGGAAGACTTATGAATGAAATCATTGCAAGATCTAGAACTAGAGTTTCTCCTAGATGGAGGGAGAAGATTATGATGATTGCTCGTTCTGGTAAACCAGAATTATCTCTACATGAGTCATTATATCATCCGTAACATCCATGAGTTGGAGTTCTACATCAGATGAATGCAAAGAATGTTCTCGAGAGAAATTGAATAAAGAGAATATGAAGAGTAATCTCGAGACTTTTAGGCATACCAGAAAGAGACCCTTGTATGCAGATAGAAGAATATAACTTGGTGGAGAACCTCCAGTGCACAGCAGAAGCGTGGTGAAGATTTCCTGTAACATCAAGATGATTACTCAGTAAATCAATTATCATGATGGCAGAAGAAGTGCCACATGGATATGTTCCAGTTTTCCAACAATGATATACTCTATTGTTCAGAGCTACATGAAACCTTCATAGAAAATCAATGTTCCAGACTAAAGTACATTTAAAATCAAGCATTACATTATCCATGGTGAAGTCCAGAAAGGAGATAGTGGTTCTCCAATACATATCTCCACAAATGAGCAGATAAGCAGACATTTTGGTAAAGATTATATCCAATATGAAATAGTTTTCATAGTCAAGCTGGAGCTCGTGGAGATGACTTCCTTATTGAAAAAGGAAGAGATGACTCCCAAGTTGGGAGCGAGCACTAAAAATATTATTGAGGACATTCATTTTCAAGATTCAAAAATAGTCCATCTTGGACAGATGCTTTCCTATTCAGAAAGTGGATTGAGATTTCTGACGAACAACGATTTCCCATTGTGGTTAACATGGGAAATGGTCCAGATTGATGATGTATCATAGACAACGACTTCCCATTGTGGTTAACATGGGGAGTGGTCTAGGGCAGTCTCTCTTCTTGAGGGTTACTTAAGAAGACTGGCCCGCCTCACCAGACAACGATTTCTCATTCTGGTTAACATGAGGAATGGTATGTTTTGGAGGTTGATACAGGACAGTCTTTTCCTCTTGTGGTTAATAAAGGAAATGGTCCGGACATTCATTCCTTAGGGTTTATACATTCTGTCCAGGGTGCACTTTGATTAGTGTAGGAGGAATGGCCCAGGGTGGGGAATGATCCAGGCTCAACAATTAGGGACAGACATTCCTTAGGGTTTATACATTATCTCCAAGGTGCACTTTGATTAGTGTAGGAAGAATGGCCCAGGGTGGGGAATGGTCCAGGTTCAAAAGATAGGGCAATTATTCTTCCTTGCTTGAGAAGAATAGTCTAGATATCTCATTGTTATACTCTAAGGGAAGATATTCTTTTAGATCTCACAGATGTGAGTGAAGTATTGGCCCACATGATTCAGTTTATATAATAACATTGTTTCTTTGCAGGTTGATATCAGATGATTGTTATGAATATTGTATGAGAGTAGATGTATACTACTATGGTGGATGTGTTCCACTATTCATGACTATACATTATTGATTAAGTACTTGTTTTCTACTTGGTGTGGTAGTGTACCATTGGATTGTAGTTATGTACTACTATGGATAGACACAGTTGTGTTCTATTTTTTTTCCAATTACCTTGAATATTGTCAGCAGTTTGGTAAATAATTATCATCCAAATGAATGATGAACAAAGATTTTCCAGAAAGAAAATGGTTCAGAACATTTACTCTTCTAGATTAGAAGAATGGCTCTTGTATCACTCTATGGAGTGAGCATCATGTCTGATTACTTATATAGAGTATGGTTTTGAGAGATGATGAAACTAATGATGATGATAGTGCTCATGATCTATTCATGATCTAGTCTATATAACTATGTTGATGCTAATGGGTGAATGGTATGTTTTGTGCTCAAGACCATTACCTGTAATACCTCCCTAGATAGGAGGGATTATTGATATTATGGTAGATGCGGAAGGTATTTACCTCCACGTGTAAACATGACAAGGATAGAATACTCCAGGAAGCAAGAAGAAAACCTTAATGAGTTGGCTAATAACCCTAGAAGACTTGTCGACTCAAGAAGATAATTTATATTAGGTTATTAGCCTCCAAGAGAAGAAGTCATCCAAAATAATAATATATATTGAACAGACAGATACCCAAAATGAAAATTCGACCTAGGCAGTTAGCCAGAATTAGTATAAATATAGGAGGCCAGTTCTCATTCTAGCAAGCAGTCTCAGAACTGCAATGCCCAGTCTTGTGCGCAGGTTTGAGGAGAGTTTTCATTGCAGCTGCTGCAGTTAGCAGATCACGTTTGGCTTGGACTATCTCTTGGCTAGGGTTTGGACTATCAAATCAGATCTTGTTGGTGCACTATCCTTGGCGAAAGGTGTGCTACCCTTTGTTTGGCTATCTAGCCTAGGGTTTGCTTCCAGAATGATTCTCTGTCAAGGTTAAGGTGCTCGGAGGGTGGCTTCTTCCTATGCTTGGGTGACAAGGGTATTGTCAATGGTAAAATGAGTACACATATTTCATATTCTAACAAGTGTCCTATAAGTGCTCCAATGTGTTTTGAAATATTTTCAAGCCTTTGAAAAATATGCATCTTTTGCATACAAAAATTTCATACATTCCAAGCCAATAATTTCTAATAAAAAAGTATTTAGAATCAATATTCTCCTGCTTAGTGCATTTGCAAATTTATTCGAGTTTTTGGACTTGTTCTTCAAAACAAATGAGAAACTTTACAAAAATTATACCCGATTGGAATTCTTTTGATTTAACTTACCTTGGGTATTGATGTACTGCAACACCTTATGATAAGTAAATAAGAAAAACTCCTTCGTTAGCAAGTAATGCCATTGTTTCTTCAAATCTTGTACAATCACATAAAATTCTTGATCATAAACACAATATTTTTTCATAGCATCATTCAATTTCTCATAGAAGAATGGAATCAGTCTTCCTTTTTGGCTCAAAATTGCTCCAATCGTTAATACACTTGCATCACGGTCCACTTGAAACACTTTATTGAAATATATAAGTGCCAAAACTGGTCGTTTAGTCACCTTTTTCTTCAAGTCTTCAAATGACTTCATGGTTGTTGTTGTCCACAAATCCTCTTTTCCATGCATTTAATAAGTGGTGCACAGATCTCACTGAAATATCTAATAAAATTCCTATAGAATATTTCCAATCCATGGAAACTTCTCACATTAAACATACACTTAGGTGTTGGAAACTCCAAAATAGCCTTAACATTTTTAGAATCCATCTTCAAGCCTTCCTTGGAAATGAAAAATCCCAAGTAAACTAAATCCTCTTTCAGAAACATACATTTCTTCAAAATGATGAGCATTTTCTCTTCTCTCAACCACTATAACACCTTTCTCACATGCTCCAGGTGTTGTTCTTTTGTTTTACTAAAATTCAAAATTTCATATAAGTATACAACAACAAAATTACCCAAAAATGGCTTCAAAAATTCATTCATAACTATCATGAATGTGTTGGGTGCATTAGTTAGCCAAAGTGGCATAACTAACCACTCAAACATTGTGTCATGTGTCTTAAACAATGAAGTCCATTCATCACCTTCCCTTATCTGAATATGATGGTAACCATGCTTCAAATCAATATTTGAAAATTACTTGGCCCCACTCAAAAAGTCCATGAGGTCATCCATCCTTGGTAAAGGAAATCTATACTTGATAGTCATATTTTTAGTAGCTTGTGAATGAGTGCACATTTTCCATTCACATCCTTTCTTGGGTGTCAAAAAAATAGGTAAGACACACATGTACTCAAACTTTCTCTAATCAATCCTCTATCAAACAACCATTTCACATTATTATTTACTTCCTCTCTCTCTACTAGAGTCATATGATAAGTATCTTTATTCATTAGACTTGATCCTTGTATCAAATCAATATGATGTGATATACTCCTTAAGGGAGGTAAACCTATTGGTAAATCATCTGCCACAATCTCTTGAAACTCATTCAACAAATTTTGAATTTCTAGTGGCACATAGCTCATCTTTCCACTCTCTAGAACTTGTATTGACATTAAGTCCAATTAGAAATTGGTCTTTTTATATTCACACAAAAATTCTTTGGATAAAAACTTCATAATGTGACTGTCGCTACAAACATTTCTATTGTTATTTCATTTGTTGTCACTACTACCTGACTCATCTTCCACCATTGGATCCATTATTTATCGATGTCCATCTTTTAAAAATTCAGAAGTATTTGTCCATTCATATTGTAAAAATTTTCTATCAAACATCCATAGTCTTTCGAGTAGTATGTGACATGCATCCATCTCCACTATGTCACACAATACTTGCTCACTAAAATTTCCAAACTAAAAACTAAACAAGCATTCCTCAATCACAATAACTTGTTGTCCTCTATTCAACCATGAGACCTTATAAATATTCATATGTGGAATTATTTTCAATTTCAATTTCTCCATTACTTTTGTGGATACTAATGTTTTTGTACTTCCACCAAGGATGATAAGATGACAACACTTATCCTGAATTTTGCATTTAGTTTTGAACACTCTCTTTCTTTGTTCATGTTCTTAGACTAAATTTCTCTCAAGCTTGAGTAATATTCTTCTGAATATTAGGTTTTATCCTTGTTCTTGTTGAAGTACTTCCACATTTCCAACAGAAACGACTGTCTCATCTGATCATGTAATTTTTGTTTTAGCTTAATTTCTTCTTGTTTCATTATGTCTCTCTGGACATTCCAATACTTTGTGACCCTATATTCCACATATATAACATGTAATCACATATTTTGCTTTTCCAAAAAAATTGTCTCTTTCAGGGCCACCACCTCCTCTTGTATTTTGACTACTAGTCTCTTCATCCATTTTTTCACTATTTTTAGCAGCACTTGCTCTGTCCTTGCTTCTAGTTCCTTTTCCGAGTAACTTGTACTACAACCTTCTATCAATATTTTCTTCCAATTTCAAAGAAACTTGATAGGATTCATTTACATTACAAAGTAATGTGTACTCATTTCATCCTGAATATGATACTTCAATCCATTCACAAACAAATGTCTCTTTTTGTCTTAAATTTTTCACTTTCTTGCACAAATTATTCTAGTAATCGAAAAATATGCATTTCTCCTTGATTTTTCTCACCATCTTCCTCCAAGTTCTAATATTCTCTTATCTAATGTCTACCCTATCCTTCTATAACATATCCCACCAAAGTGTTGGATTATCCTTTAGCTTTGGCATAGAGAATCAAACCCTATTGGGGTCCTAAACATTTTCATACTCAAAATATATTTTGAGCTCTTTTATCCAATTAATGAGAGTCTTGTCTCTCAAACTAGCATCGTAGCATGAAACTTCCACCCTTTCACTACCTTTTCCTTTCATAAAATATATCAACCATACTACTAGGTCTACTTCCTCAACATTTTACTATTCTTCAGGCTCATCCTCCGATTTTAAATCTGTTTCAACATCTCCAAGCCTTTTGTTTTCTAGTTCTTCTATCCTCCTTTGTCATTCCTCTAGTTCTCTATTTGTAGTACCTCCTTGTGTTGCTCCTTCTCTTCGTGGCGACATGCTTATAAGTTGTCTTTCATCCTTTACTCGGACTAACACTCACTGGACTTACTTTTGGGAACTATTTTCCCAACTTAGGAGCTTAACCAGCTCTAATACCACTTCTTGCAATCACCGTCAAACATGTACACAATCAACTACAGAACCAGGTTTCTTCCCATAAAGTGCACAACTAACAATGTTAATATAAATTTAACAACCTAAAGAATTCCTTGAGAAAATTTATAGTCACATGGAAGAAATGGAAAGGAAAGGAGAGATAATACTATTTAGACAAGAACTAAAATTTATGTATTAACAAAGACAAAAATATTTTTTTACAATCTCACTACATCCCCCAGAAAAATATGGCACCATCTGATACCATCGTTTATTCAATGACTAAGTGTGTGTTCTCTATTAGACATTGTGAATCTCAAAACTGGTGTTACTTCCTCCACGTTGTTTCTTCTGTAGATGTCCCTCTTTATTCCTTCTCCTCTCCTTTTTCTCTTCTCTTGTCCCATCCCCTCTTCATTCTTTTTTTCTCTTGTCATATGAGCAATCCCCAACCATTCCAGTTCTTCAAATATCCCCCAACACACATTGAGATCCGATAGTTATGAAAATTCACTTCCTCCCCAAATCGTTTCAACTTCCCTTTACAATTTTATTACCGATTCCCACACATTTTGTCCAAGGAATGTGGATCTATGCCTACCACCTTCTGTGGATTTTGACCTAAGACACATGGAATCAAATCATGATATAACCCACAATACAAACGAAAGTTGTAGTGTGCATATAATTTTTAGTCTGATAGAAGCTTTTCCATTGATCGTGCAACACTCACATGTTGCAACAACAAGAGTGGTAGCATTTGATGTGTTGTAGAAAAAGGCGTTTCATCATTTGATGTGTTTCGAAAATAGGAGTTGTAACATTTGACATGTCACAACAACCAAGAGTTACAACACCAATGTGTTACAGCAATAGGAGTTTCATCACTTATTTCAACCTACAATGGCTAACTTGAATTCAAAATGTTTTTTGGTTGATGTGGATTGCTTGAGGAAAAATATTCTCCCGCATCAGCTAAATTGACAAGCGAAGGCCATCCTTGAAACCTTAGACCCATGCTATATTGTATTCCATACACAAACCTTCTTTAGACAATATATTCTCCTCTACATTTAGTTCTCTATACACATGGAGAAAGGACACTTTCAAAAAGGAGAATTTTGCCTACTTTAGTTGTTCTAAGATTTCAATGATGGAAATGTTATCCATTCTAAACCTACCAACTATCTAGTTAATGACCATTGAAGAATCACTAAAGACATCTAGTTATTTCATCCCTTTTTCTAAGGACAACATCATCAACAATAACAACATTAACATCTCAACTATATTATAATTTATTAGAACATTTCCCTAACCTTTATTTAAATTTAAAATAATGAGATTTTAAAAGATGTTTTTATAAATTTGTCGATCAAAAAATTGTACAAAGCTAAAGATGATTTTTGAAGAAGGTTAGTTTACAGTGTGCAAGAATTGACACATTTAAATCAGTAGTGGTTGCGCTTAGACATATAACTTTTCCAAGGAAAATAATGACCTACAACCTTTGGTTAGCTTGTAAATCATACTATTGTGGTTGGACATTCAATTAAAATTCCATTTGAGATTATTGTGCATATATATTCTAAAAGACTTACAAATATAATAATTGAAAATCTCAATGATTGATTTAAACAACTAG
>ML782125.1:1165846-1193338 GCA_009831015.1 Picea engelmannii | reverse complement strand
GAATATACCTCAAAGGAGTTCGTGAACTTCTGCAGAGATGTTGGGATCAAGAGGGAACTCACTACTCCCTATAATCCTCAACAAAATGGTGTAGCTGAAAGGAAGAACAGAACAATTATGGAAGCTATAAAGACCATGATTCATGATCAAGATCTTCCTATGTGCTTATGGGCAGAAGCAGCAATGGAAGCTGTTTATGTGCAAAACAGATTATCCCATAGTGCACTTGGGTTCAAGACCCCAGAAGAAATGTTCATCGGAAAGAAGCCAGAGGTAAGCCATCTCAAGATATTTGGCTATCCAGTATTTATTCATATACCGAAAGAGAAAAGAAACAAGATGGAACCCTCCGGAAAGAAGGGAATATTTTTGGGATACTGTGAGGTATCCAAGGCCTTCAGAATCTACATACATGGTCACCTCCATATTGAGATCAGCAGGGACATGACCTTTGATGAAGAAGCATCACTTAAGAAATCAAGAAGATGCCAGCTTGAAGAAGCATATGAAGAGGAACCTGTAAATCCCAGGACTACAAAATCTGTGAGGGAAGTTCCCAGAACTGCAAAACCTATAAGGGAAGTCGTAACTTCCCCTGATGAGGAGACTCCCGAAGATCATGATATAACAGAAGTTCAAGAACCTCCTCAAATGACCTTCTCCCATAAAAGAAAGCCTGCTTGGGAAAGAGAGATTATTCAATATGGAGAGAAGTATGGTGTTCCAGAAGAAACCACGAGGCAGGTGAAAAGACCAAAGCCATTCTCCAGTTACACGAATTTGATGTGCAATCTACTTGATGAAGAACCCACATGATTTGAAGAGGCCATTCAAAAGAAGGAATGGGCAGATGCCATGACAGAGGAATACCAATCCATAATAAAGAATGATGTATGGGAAATAGTTCCCAGACCAAAAATTAAGGATGTGGTATTATCAAAATGGCTCTTCAAAATAAAACATGTTGTTGATGGAAGTATTGAGAAATATAAAGCAAGATTTGTCACTCATGGCATTTCCCAGAAGGAAGGTATCGAATATGAAGAGACATTCACTCCTGTGGCCAAATACACTTCGATCAGAACAATTATAGCTCTTACTGCCAAGATGAAATGGAAGCTGCACCAGATGGACATGAAGACAGCTTTCCTGAATGGTGTTATCGAAGAGGAAGTGTCTATAGAGCAACCCCAAGGATTTTAGGTTGAAGACAGGAAGTCTCATGATTGAATAAATCCTTATACGGATTGAAGCAAGCTCCCAGAGCTTGGTATGGTCGTATAGACAGTTTCTTGACGAGCTTGGGCTTTACCAAAAGTAAAGCAGACTCAAATCTCTACTTCAAAATTATGGATAATGAAACAGTAATATTACTACTATATGTGGATGACTTATTCTTAACTGGAGAAGAAAACCTCATCACTGAATGTAAACAGAGACTTTCCGTAGATTTTTGAAATGAAAAACCTTGGTCTAATGCATTACTTCTTAGGCCTTGAGGTATGGCAGAGTCCAGAAAGAATGTTCCTTAACCAAGGGAAGTACACGGTCGAAATCTTAAAGAGATTCAACATGCTCGAATGCAAGTCCATGAATACTCCCATGGAAGCAAAGCTGAAGCTGTTGGTCGATACTTCGTCATATTTGATAGATGCCACACTGTACAGACAGATTATTGGATCTTTGATGTACCTAACGAACACCATACTAGACATATGTTTTGTAGTGAATACCTTGAGTCAGTTTCTGGTAGATCCCAGACGTGTTCATCTAGTGGCTGCAAAACATGTGATGAGGTACCTTAAAGGTACAATGGATTATGATCTCAGCTATGATGGAGATCATGACTTCACATTGAGTGGATATACTGATGTTGATTGGGCAGGAAGCGTTGCTGATAGAAAAAGCACTTCCGGATGTTGTTTCGGTTTGGGATCAACCATGATCTCGTGGCAGAGTAGGAAGCAATCCAGTATTTCTCTCAACACAGCGGAAGCAGAGTACATTGCCGCATGTTCTGCTAGCTGTGAATCTATATGGCTTCGAAAGTTGTTGACAGGCCTATTTGACTTGGAGATAAGAGCAACCGCGATTCTATGTGACAACCAGAGCTACATAAAGATGACAGAGAATCCTATATTCCACAACAGGTCGAAGCACATAGAGATCCTCTATCATTTCATCCGCGACATGGTACAGAGAGGAGCCTTGAAGCTCTAGTACATTAGCACGGATGAACAGGTTGCTGATGTGTTGACTAAGCCTCTATCTCATGTAAAGTTTGAACACTTTCGAGATAAGCTTGGTATAGTCCAAAAGGACCTTCCCTGAAAGGGGGAGTATATATATTTTCCTTGCTTCTGACCTCGATGTTAGACGTAAAGCAAGATGAGTCATGCTTCTGACCTTGCTGTTAGACGTAAAGCATGACGCTGTGATTCATTGCTTCTAACCTCGTTGTTAGACGTAAAGCAAAATGATTTATCGCTTCTGACCTTGTTGTTAGCCATAAAGCGAGATGTTGATGTGTTCCTTGCTTCTGACCTCGTTGTTAGACATAAAGCAAGATGAGTCATGCTTCTAACCTCGTTGTTAGACGTAAATCATGACGTTGTGATTCCTCGCTTCTGACCTCGTTGTTAGACGTAAAGCGAGATGATGATGTTCCTTGCTTCTGACCTCATTTTTATATGTAAAGCAAGATGAGTCATGCTTCTGACCTCACTGTTAGACATAAAGCATGACGTTGTGATTCCTCGCTTCTGACCTAGTTGTTAGACGTAAAGCGAGATGATGATATTCCTTGCTTATGACCTAGTTGTTAGACGTAAAGAAAGATGTGACTGACACTGAGCTACCAGCTTAATAGTTGTGACATTGAGCCAGTGTAGTACTGCCAGCCTAGTGCTGTGATGAGGTATCATTTTTTTTTTACTGATACATATTTGATGTAGATGATGATAGCATTCTTTCGAGAATGATGATGTTGCCGATGAAGAAAACTTTCGATGACTCGTAAATATGCTAGCCAATGTTTCAAGATGATATTGACGATACTGTCCTCCTGATGCCACTGGTGATGCAGACCTCTCTCGCCTGATGCTGATGAAGAATACCCTTCTTGTTAAGAGGGAGTGTTGAAATAATGTAACTGCGAAGAGCATTCTTATTATTATTGTTATTTTATTATTAGGATTAATCCCCATTGTGGATTAATCGTGTCGGTAATTGTATAAGGACCAAATTCCCTTTTGCGGATTGGTCATTGGACAATTATAAAGGGCATAATAAGAAGTCGGCCCCAACAGTTATTATTGAAGACCCAGAATTAATTAAAGGTGGGTTTACCCACCCAAAGTGAGAGGTCAGCCCTGCCAGTGAAACCCTTTCACACGTGCCAGTCTTGTATATATAGGAGGATAGCGCCTCACTTCTAACACACAACTCACTTGCTCATTATCTTATGAGGCAAGCTGCAATTACCAGTTAGAGAGAGGAGAATAAGAGTGGTGCATCTCTTGGGGAGGACTATCTCTATTGGTTTGAGTTATCTCTTGAACATTGTATAAGCTATTTATGATAAGGAAGTTTTTGTTGGGTTTTCTTCCCCTAGAGGGTTTCCCAGGATAAATGTTGTGTCTCTTGTGAATGTGTATTTATCAGTGATCTTGTTCTTATGATGTTGTTATCTATTGAAATGCAAAGAACTATAATAATGGCATAAACATTAACACAATATTCTCTTTGGAAGGAACATACTCTTTCTTCATTCTCCCCCCCATGTTTCACTCCATTGAAGAGTTCTATCTAACTGATATTTTATTGCATTCTCTCCCCCCTTTGACAATAATCACAGTCAAGTTCCTTTGAGATACTGATAAGGAACTATTCCCTTATTGATTGTTTAGAACTTCTAGAAGGGTCTTTTGGTGATCATAGGATCCTCTAACCTATCTAAAAATGTTGCCCCTATCAAAGATGTTGTTTCCAGTGCTCTTCATAAATCTATCATTATTCCTTTATTGTGTTTTCATCCTCTCCATTTCTTCTTTTAGATCAACAACTCGAGTCTCTAACCTTTCAATATTTTCTTCCTTTTCCCTTTATTTTTCTAGCCTTGGTTGTCTTCTGCAGATTGTCCTATAAGGACATGATTTCATCCTCTTGAGCATCGCAAATATTTTCTTTTTCCTCTAGTTGGTTCATCAAGAATACTTCCATTTTGAATGCTCCTTCTAATTGTACTTCCAGAATAGCATCATTGGATTCATCTTCTTCTTCATAATTCAACAATTGATGCCTAAGATGCTCATTTTTTCTTCGCTCTTTTCTTAACTCAATAGGAGAAGAAATGAGTTCTTCTTCCTAGACAATTTTAGGAGCTTCTTCATATTCAAATTCTTCAATGCTACCTTCATCTGATGAGTCAATACTACTTTTCCCTTTTGAGATTACTTCACCTTTTAATGAGTATCCTTTTTCCCTGACTAGAATGGAAGGTGCTTCCACTATGGGGGTTTATTTTGAGTAGAAAATTTCAAGGTTGTCCCAAATCTTTTTATATGAAATGTTTTGCTCTACTTTGGTGTTCACAACATCAGAGAAACTATCTAAAATTGCATTATTTTCTATTGCATGACATATATATATATATATATATATATATATATATATATATTGTCTTTGTAGTTTCCACTTTTGGTCAGCCTTTAGGAGGGGTGTATCCACTCTTAAATGAATTATATACATCAGTCTCAATATCTTAAAAGTACACCTTCATATTTACAGTCCATGAAGAATAATCTAATCCATCAAACTAGGGACCTCTTTTTGGAGAAAACTCTTCTCTTCCCATGTGTGTTGCAAGGATCTTCCTTCCAATGGTTAAAATTTGTTTGAAGGAACCTATCTCTAAAACCAATTTATTACCGAACAGTCCCCTCCCATTCCACTTCTTCAAATATCCCCCAACACACATTGAGAGCCGATAGTTATGAAAATTCACTTCCTCCCCAAATTGTTTCAACTTACCCTATAATTTATTACAGATTCCCACAAATTTTGTCCAAGGCATGTGGAGCTATTCTGACCAACTTATATGGATTCTGAACTAAGACACATGGAGTCACATCATGATATAACCCACAATACAAATGAAAGTTGTAGTGTGCATAGAATTTGTAATATGATATAAGTTTCGACATTGATGTTGCAACACCAACGTGTTGCAACAACAAGAGTGGTAACATTAAGAAGGTGGTCTGGATGTGGTTGTTAGGTAAGATGTAGAAAAGACTAAATATATATAGCTTTAAATGGATCTCTCAGGTAGGAATACTCCTTTTGGTTAAATTGATTCTAGAGGAGATGGTAAAATCATAAAGATGGGTAACACTTTTGCTTGATTTATGAGAATTTTTTAATTTTAACAATTTCTTCAAATTCTGATAAAAAAAAGTATTTTTTTTATTTAGAATTTTACTTTATTGTAAAAAAAAAACTTGTGAAGAATTTTGTTAGCTTTCTACTGACTATTTTTCAATTTTTTTTATTGAGATTTGATATGTCAATTTGGAAATTGTTTGACAATATGTTCCTTAAAAATGAAGGGAAAGATAATGAGTTACTTTTCCCCCAACAATGTATCCATTATTAAAATTTTGTTTTTGACAAATGAAATATACTGAAACAATATACAAAGACTCTATTTTGTGATGACTATAGTTTTGAATCTAACATATGAATATTATAATTTCTAAAAAAATTTGAAGTTGACAAATATGAAAAAGCTACATATTTTAAACACATGTTTTCCCCCACCATGTATCTATCTTAATTTTTACTTAAAATTAAAATATAAAAATACCCTTTTGAAGACAACAATTTAAGGATTTTGAATATAAATTTTCCATAATTTTCCACTGTGTATTTTTAGAGATATGGATTTTTCATTTCACTGAATCATAATCTCACCTAAAAATATTATGTAGTACCTTTATTATAAAATTAAATAAATTTAGATAAAAACAATGAAAAGGAAAACAAATTATAAATTATATCCAATGAAAGCAGATTCAATTTTAAAAATATTGGTATCAATTCTAAAACTAAATTCTGAGTATTTGTAGGAGTCTGCTACCTCCAAAGATCAAGTAAGTTGGAGAGAATTTGCAGTTTCCTACAAACAATCCCATTTTCAGGTTTTCGGTCGAAATATTATTTCGGTCGAAACCTAGTTTTTAACGAAATCCATTAAAAATAACCTTTTGTTCGAAAATTATTTCGGCCGAAATATCCTTACCGAAGGAAAAAAATTCATCCGAAAAATATTGTACATGAATTTCAAGGGTGTCATCAGGGAGTCGTTCAATTTGACATACAAATTTTCGGCCGAAACAATTCCTAGGGACATTTTTTAGGCCGAAAAAATGCTATTAGGAATTTTGGAGACCCAATTCTGAAAAAAGTGGTACCCATCTTTATGATTTTACCTATCGTATACCTATATATTGGATGTCCTTAGCATGGATCCCCAAAGGTATTATGGAAAATATCAGAAAGTTTTGTTTGAAATTCTTGAGGGAGGGGGCCCAAGACAAATTTGTTATCCCTTGGGTAAAATGGTCATCCTTGACCCTCCCAAAATATTTAGGAGGGTGGGGTTTGAAGAATATTTTCCTTTTTTCAAAATATTTGGTTGCAAATTCATCCTTGAGGATCATCACAACAGACAATTTATGGACTCAGGTGGTGATACAAAAATATGTTAGACCTGCATCTATTCAGGATTGGATTAGAAACCCACTAAAGATGTTTTCGTTGGCCTCTGTTATATGGAAAGAATTGATTTCCTCCTTTGATGTTATAGGGGACAATCTATCTTGGTGAATCGATAAAGGAAATCAGGTGCGGATTTGTAGGGACCCTTGTCTAGGTTGTAAGGGAGCTCATATACTGTCAGAAAACGTAATTTAGAGTCTACATGATACGGGGTATTTATATTTAAGTAAACTTGTGGATCCATAATTTACCACTCTTTGGTCACATGAATGGAAATCCCTTCCCCAATTGGGTCTGGAAGACGACAATGAAATTCAATGGGGAAATGACACCATAGCCTTAAAGTTGGCTCATGTTATACTAGTGGACAATGAAGATGAACTGATTTGGGCTTCGGATCCTTTTGGAATATATACACCAAAATCCGGTTATGTGAAACTAAACATAGATCTCCATCTCAGGGATCCAGAGTGGTGGTGGAAATGGGTATGGAAATTAAAATACCCACCAAAATAAAAGATTTTCTTGTGGTGTTTGTTGGTTAAAAAAATTCTAACATGAGATATTAAGAAAAAAAGGCAGATTGAAGGTCATGGATGGTGTTCTTTATGTAAATGTGAGGAGGAATACGAGGCCTACTTATTCTTACTCTTCTCTTTTTCTCAAGCTATTTGGCAAGAAATATCATAGGTGATGGGGAGAGTTCTCTGTCGGAATGAGAATTAGGTGGAGGAGGCAGGGAAGTCCTGGTGCTCCACTTCGTCAAATATCAATTTCAGATCTCTCCAATCCCTTATCTGTTGGGGTATATGGCTTGCTAGGAACTCTATAATATTTTTAAATAAAGACATACCAGTCAAAAGTATTGTTGCAAAACCTTAACCATTTTAGCTCATTTTCCCCAGGAAAAAGATGGCCATAAAAAAAGAGAAGTTTGGGCTGAAAAATTAGACTCCCAAAGGCCATGGGAATGTTTTGACGGGGCTTCATAGAAAAGGAAACAAATTTGTGGGGACAGGGTGATTTTTCATCTTTCAAAATGGGTTGAGGCCCTGGATCAAACAATTTTGCAGAGTTGATGACATTAAAACTTATTCTCTCTTTCTCCAAAGAAAAAAATGTTTCTTCTCTTCAATTGTTTGGTTAAATGGGTTCAAAATAGACACCAATGTCATAAGATTCATTTACTTCCCATCCTTGAGGAAATTCAAATAATTTTTGGCTCTTTTGATAATTTTGAAATTTACCATGTTTTCAGGGAAATGAACATGATAGTAGACCAACTTTCAAAGGACACATTTCTTATGGAGTAGGTTCAGTGGATTATTATAGAGGAAAACAATGGTACTTTATTCAAATACTACCATGGGTTTTTTTGTTGAAGTTCTTCATCACTAGCTGCCTCTTCTAGTTTACACATCAGTTTCTCTATCCAATTTTTACTACCTATATGTTTCCCCCGGATCCGGTCTATTTTGTTTGTTTCAGGAGTAGCTCTATGTATCAACCTTTTATGTCCATATGGGAAACATGTTTTGTATATGTTCTTAGGATGATATAATATGTTGGGTTGCAACTTGTGGCTCAGTTTTTTTGTCTATCAACATGGCACCTCTTTCGGTATATGTATTCATGATGTTTGACATTGACATGTTGCATCCTTTTGGTCTATATGTTCTATTGTGATTTTGGGAATATCCCAGGAAATGCATGACTTTTCATGCATCTACAAAATGTAATCTTCTTTCCAATGAAATAAAATTACGCTTTTTTTATGAGGAAAAAACAAGAGTGGTAACATTTGATGTGTTATATAAAAATGAGTTTCATCATTTGATGTGTTTCAACAACAAGAGTTGAAACATTTGACATTTTGCAACAACCAGGAGTTACAACACCAGTGTGTTGCAATAATAGGAGTTTCATCCCATATTTCAACCTACAATGGCAAACTTGAATTTGAAATGTTTTTTGGTTGATGTGGGTTGCTTGAGGCAAAATCTTCTCCTGCATAACCTAACTTGACAAGCCAAGGCTAGCCTTGAAATATTAGGCCCATGCTATATTATATTTCATACGAATACCTTCTTTGGACAATAGATTCTCCTCTACATTTAGTTCTCTATACACATGGAGAAAGGACACTTTCAAAAAGGATGATTATTCCTACTTTAGTTGTTCTAATATTTCAAGGAGGGAAATTCTATCCATTCTAAACCTACAAACTGTCTAGTTAATGACCATTGAAGAATCACTAAAGACATCTAGTTATTTCATCTATTTTTCCAAGGCCAACATCATCAAATATAAAAAAATTAAAAACATTAACATGTCATTTATATTATTATAACATTTCCCTAACCTTTCTTTAAAGTGAAAATAATGATCTTTTAAAAGATGATTTTATAAATGTGTCGATGAAACAATTGTACCAAGCTAAAGATGATTTTTTTTAAGAAGGGTGGTTTATAGTGTGCAAGAATTGCCACATTTGAATCAATAGAGGTTGCACTTAGACAAATAATTTTCCCAAGGAGAATAATGACCTACAACCTTTGGTTAGCTTGTAAATCATACTATTATGGTTGGAATTTCAATTAAAATTCCATTTGATATTATGGTGCAGAGATACTCTAAGAGACTTATAAATACAATAATTGAAAAGCTCAATGATTTATTTAAACAACTAGAGATAATAATACATGTGTGTGTGTGGGTGTAGAAGGGAGGGGGTGTTGGGATGGATGAAATGATCCTACTCCTCCATCCTTCATCCATATAAATCCATTGAAACCTTATTTTATTGGTTGTGCTCTTTGGCTTCCAGTGATAAACCTTTCCTTGGGAAAGTCGTCAAGCCACAAACTGTTTCCTTCTCTCCTAATATCACTTCATGATCATACTCTATTGTATCCCTCTCAAATAATACCCTAATAGCCAATATAGTGTCTGACTCTTTCTCATCTTACATTTCAAAGGCTATAGGAATCATTCCTTTCAACTCCAATGACACATATGTAGAGAATTCCTCACCCTAATCTTCCATTCTAAGTCATAATGGGGATGAGGGAGCTGACCCAGTAGTGGTGAAAACGTTTCAAATATTTATCCAGATTCCATCTAGAAAAACATTATCTTTCTTAGTCGCCCCTTCAACCTCATCCATTTCCTTAATGGAATGCATATATTCTCTTGAGAGGTTTCTTGTTTAATTTTGATGCTTGAATTATGTTGGTATGTAACTAGAACCTTTTATTATTCTCTTTGATTATTTTATAACTATATATGAAACTATATAATCGGTTTTTCATTTGAGGGGTGGTGCAGAAGCACTAGATCCATTTATCCCCTCCAAAGGAATGGTGAAAGGTGTTGACCATTCCTACAAGGAATCATTTATTGGTTTTGGAGTGGAAGGTTATGTTCCAACATCCTTTATTCCTATAGATCATCCAAAACTAGGGAAAGGAAGTATTATTTATGTGGATATAATAAAGGAAGACCCCATCATCAAACTTGACCCAGTGGAAGTGGGTTACTTAGAATAGTTCTTTTGTAAAATGGATTGGTTTTGAGATTTCATGGAAATTGGCTATCTCTAAAACAACTAAATGCATGGAGTGAGAATTCTTAGCACCCTTTCAAGGGCTAAATGACCAAAATCGATAAATTTTAAGTGAGATAACTAAAAAAGAACAAGATAAAATACCACTCTGGTCACAGGATAAGAACTAAACTAAAAAAGACCAAGATAAATTACCAAATTTGGTCATGGGATATTACTAGACTAAAAATGACCACATAACAATTGGTCATTTTTAGTTGTGTCACTACGGCAATGGAAAATTACAATTTTGACAATGAATTTGTACAATTTTCTAAATTCTAACACTGCAGATGGATTGAGAGACCCCTTTCTAGGGGGTCTTTGAATACATCTGGAGTGTTAGAATTAAGTAAATTGTAAACCCCCTCATGTGTGATAGCTTAGAAATTAACACCAAATTAGTTATCATGACGATGTCCTAGCTGCGAGATAATTATAATATGCAAGAGATGTTATATGTTGAGTTGTAGCAATGCACAAGAACTATAGGTTCAATAAAAAACATGGCATTGTAATGTTGCAAAAACATCATGGGGATCAAAATCAAGACCAATTTCATGTAGATATGGATCATTAACCGAAATTCCAAACCATGACGTTTAACAAGGAACTCATGTCATTGGTAAAAATGCAATCCACGAAGTTGTAGTGATGCATGAGAACTGCACATGATTGAACTCAAAATTCCAAATCCTTATAGATATGGGTTCTTCACAAAATTGCCAAATTGAGACATTCAAACACGTACTTATGCCATTGGTATAAATTCAACCCATTTTAGTTGAGAATGGAATTGTTGGGATCTTCTTTTTTTATTTTTATTTTTTCAAAGGTGACAAATTAACCCATCATAACTCACACCAATTAGGAAAAACATCAATAGTTGCTCTTAATTTGCAAAATATGCACTGACTCCTTTATTCAAGGAAAACTATTCCACCTAAAATGACCAGATCTTTGTCCGTAAGGGGGTAGACTTCGTGTCAGATATATTTGGGTCTTAGGATGTTACCTGTTTCCATGGACCATTTTAGGGGAGAAATTTAGCCCCTTCAAATTTTGGTAGAAAGAAGTTTAATTATTAAAATAAAAACCATATTAATCCCAATTCGCCCCCCCTTATTTTAAAAAAAATATTAATTATACATTTATCCCCAATTCAGATGGAGAGTAATTTCATTTTTTCTTTGGAAAAATGGCGGTGGATCCTCGCTTTCGCTCAATTTCTGGGAGTAGCCATTGATCTTCTAGGGTTTTCGCAGAACATTTAAGGTTGCAAACCTATATTTCCTCTCATTCGTCCCCACCCCCCGACTTGGAAATGGCCATTGGAATTCTATAATATGTTCTTAAGATGTTTTGCCTAAGCCTTTGTATTTTAAATCTCATACCATTGCGTTATCTCTATATTCAACGTGACTTGGCTGCATTATTTCTCCTCAATTTGGGATTGTATATTTGCATCTAATGGTGGTTGGTTTCCCTCATTTTTCAAAGACTTATACTATACCCTGCAATCGATATTGACCTGTTCATTTTTTCTCTCTCACTCATTGGTTCTGAGCTCCTTGGGAGAGCACTGGAAAAGGTTTTCGCATTTAACAACAACCACTTTAGAAAGAGGGCCGATTGAAATAGGCTCTGCAGATTTTGCATAATAGAATAGAGCACTATGTGGATTCATCTGTATATGTTTCTCTGTTGCAGGGCTGCGTGAGAAAGAAAATAATTTCACAAGGAAAAATAGTGCATGCCCACATCATTCAGACCGGATTATTTGAATGCCAACAGATGTTTCTGTGGAACAATCTTCTCACTTTATATGCAAAGTGTGGGATTCTCGTGGATGCTCACAGAGTTTTGGACCAAATGATTGATCCCTATGTGGTTTCTTGTACTACCATGATTAATTCTTATTTCAAGCATGGATATGTCGAGGAGGCCCTGACACTTTTTAATGAAATTCATAGATCATGCATTGAACCCGATCGTTACACATTTTCCAGCCTTTTCCCTATGTGTATTGACATCACATTTCTCGAGCAGGTTCATGAAGAAATACTTAGAAGTGGGTTTCATTCAAATGCATTCATAGGAAATTCCTTGATCGACATGTACGTGAATTGTGGACAGGTGAAGGATGTGCGTGATATGTTTGATAAACTACCTCAAATAAACATTGTGTCATGGAATGAAATGTTTGCATGATATGTGAAGAATGGTTGTATTAATGAAGCACTTAAGCTCTTTCAGACAATTCCTAAACGGGATGAGGTTTCTTGGACAACCATGATTGTAGGATATGATCAAAATGGGTATGTTGATGAGGCCTTGAAACTTTTTTTAAAAATTCCTAATCAGAGTTTGGTCTCATGGAATGTTATGATTGCAGGATATGCATAGAATGGATTGTTTGATGAATCCATAAATATTTTTCATAAAATACCTTGGAAAATTGTTGAATCATGGAATGTGATGATTGTGGGATATGCACATAATGGACATGGCCAGGAAGCCCTCAATATTTTTGAACAGATGCAAGTGGAAGGTATGAATATAAATGTGAAAACCTTTTCCATTTCTCTCCCAATGAGTAGCGATATCATTTTCGGAGAACCAAAGCATCATTTTGTTTGTGGCATCAAACTGGAATTGAGATAGATTTAGGAACGACATCAAAACTATGGTGAACCAATTGACAATGAAATGTTTGTTGTGTCATAAAAGTAAATAGTATAACTAAGGAATATTTGGATTTACCAAGGGATAACACTTGCGATGGAAATATTATTCTTGATTCATATGGTTTATATGTGCATCAACTTGTCTGAATTTTCAATCATTGTGATGGATATATGATCGTATATGCATAGGATTTGTCTAATTGTTGTCTATGACATGTATTATGAACTCATATTTGATTCCAACTTCAAAATAAATTGAGATATTCATATGCCTGAGGAACCTGCTTGTATATATATTCCCTCCTTTCAATTTGGATTGTTTTCCTCCCCACTCTTTTTCCACAAATTTCTGATTACTCTGTTCCAATTTGAGACAAAATATGACCACAATAAACCTTTGGCTTTAAGAAATATCTAAACAAATATTGAAGAAATAGTTTTCGGGAATCATCTGACAGTGGAGTGATAGTGGGTTGATCAACTATATGAAGCTTTATTTAGTAGCATTCCTCTGCCCAATTATGTTGAGTATCCTTGTTGAGAATACTTTCAATCTCAATTCAATATTTTGGTTCTTATTTGGAACTTGGAGTATAAGGAGAGCTTGGTTCTATTAATAAAATTTCCAATCCCTCATACATGAGAGAATTCGATGGAAACAATGCAATCCAAATTGTTAACTCTATTAAAAGAATACCGACTATGCACTACATTTATCCAATGGGATTTCACTGAATGTACTAGAATGGTTGCTAAGACTTGTTACCATTGGTGCAATAAACAATCATTCCATAAGCCAATTTTTGTTACAATGCAATCCTCTAATGTTTTTTGAAATTTTTGTTGAGATTGGAGGAATTCAATGGCGATTTTTGGAATTTTCGTTGAGATTGGAGGAATTCAAAGGCCAGATGGCCTATGGGAACAATTTATCATGAGATAAGGATGCCAATGTTGATGCCTATTCTATAAGGCTTGAATTAAGGCATATTATTTAATTCTACTTGGTACAATGAAAAAAAATCAAATCTCTTAATTTTGGCTATAGTCAGTGCTTTTCTTGTTGGTTTATAACAGGATTTGACTTTCTCATGTTCAGAATTTCCCTGTTTGTGTTTGTGTTACTTTTCCTGGTCCTACTTTTTATTGGTTGAGAACTAGTTCTTCCTGAAAGAAATGATTGTGCTTCTCTATTGCAAGGAAAGGGTTTGACAAAGTGCATAGTTCATATGTTTTTTATTTTTAATTTTTTATGAAATGGAATCATCAAAGGATATGAAGATATTATGAAAAATCCCTTGGGTTGTACTATCAAATGCGAGAGGAAGGAATACAACCGAACAATTACACCTTTACCTTGGTACCGAAGGTTTGTGTCGGTGAGTTAGGTTTACAAGAGGGTATACAGATTCATGATGATATTAGAAGGGATGGAAATGAATTGGATGTATTTGTGGGGATTGCACTACTAGATATGTATGTGAAATGCAGTATTGTAGAGGTTTCTCACAAGCTGTTTGATGAACTGTTGCAAAGGGACTAGGTGTCATGGACTACAGTGATTGTTGGCATTAAAATGGGGTTTGAGTGTGATGTTTTTGGTATTCCCAGAGTGGTAGACTAGAGGATGCACTTGGTTTTTTTTATAAAATTCTTATATGAAATTTAGTCTCATAGACTAATGATTTTGGGATATGCCTTGCATGGGCATGGTAAAACTGCATTTCTACTTTTTTTTGGTGTTCTATCTGGGTGTATTCATTCTAAACTAGTGGATGATGGTTGACATTACTTTAGTTCTATAAATTGTGATCATTGTCTCATGTCAAGGGAGGCACACTATACGTGCATGGTCGACCTCCTTTGTTGATATGGGTGTCTAGATGAGGCAGAGAGCTTTATTAAAAAAATGTCACTTGAACCAGATAACATTATGTGTATTTCTTTCCTTAGTTCCTACAACATTTATGTAAACGTAGAGATATATCAACATGTTTCTCAACTCCTTTTGAGTTGGAAGAAGAAAATCCTTCAACCTATGTTATGCTGTCACATATTTATGCTGCAGTTGGCCGGTGGGAATATGTGGAAAATGTGAGAGAAATGATGAAGGACAAGCGGATTAAAAAGAGGCTACAGTGTAGTTGGATAGAAGTTAATGTAAAAGTACATACATTCCTTGTACGAGATAATTTTCACCCAAAAAGAGAACAGAATAGCACAAGGATTTACTGAAATTGCCTTTCACTATGTGTATAGAAAACTTAACAACAAGGTAGATGCACTATCTAAAGAAGGCCTATTGTTGAACCCAATGAATGACATTCTTATTGAACAAAGGGATGGAGTTATTCAGCCAAAAAAGTCATATGTCAGTAAATAGAGCATGAGCAATAATTTCAAATGATAAGGATCCAAGAAAATTATGTTTTGATATTTTGTTTATAAAACTGTTTCAGAGTTTGTACACAAGAAATTTTATGTCGTTTTCTTTCAATTGATTAAATTTTGAGGCTAGATAGAGGAGGTGAAAACCTTGGTACAAACCCTTTATGGGGTATTATGACTGTTTGTTTTCTTTTTTTGATAAATATTCATATGGGAATAACAAGTCAAAGATTGCTTTTAAAATATAGGTTGTAGGTTTGCATAACCCTATAATTTTTTTTTTATGAATATGATTAGGTGAAATACTCTTTCAAAATAAGGAAGAGGTGGTTTTTAGCATGTGGATGGTAAAAGAAACTCGTGAGATATTTTATTTCAGCACTCAATCAATATCCATGTTTTCAATTCCTCTAGTTTACAGTTGGTTATCACTTCTATTGGGATTATTTATGGTAAAACAATGTTATGTATAGGTTTTTGGGCCTTTTCTGGACATACAAATATTATATTTAAATAATCTTTGAAACTTTTAAGTTGTTTGGTGGGGTTTTAGAATCTAGGATAACATTTTGGCATGGTTATGAGTCTAAATTTAGTGAAGGCAGGAATACTCTTTTTGGAGTGTTTGTTTTATATAATATCAAAGAAATTTTCTTCAATGAAGATTGTTTATCAGATATGGATCTATGATAAAGAAGATATGAAGCATTGGATTTATTCCTTAGTGTTGTTTTGTTTTTATCTTTTGAAATGTCAAAACATGCATTTGCAAAAAGTACATTTTTTTTATATAGTAAAAGGTTGTGACTACAGAAGAATAGCCAAGCCAAATGGGTTTCCAATATGTATGGTTGCAATTTTTCCTTCCAATTTCTATCATCACCGATAAAGATTCCATATTTGTTAACAATTTTTGGTAGACCTTGTGGAACCTATTGAACACCAAACTAAAGATATCCACCACATTTCATCCTCATGCAATTGAGAAAATGGAGGAAACAAAAATAATGGTAGTACATATACTCAGAATGTATAATCATCAGCATCAATGAAATCGGGACAAGAGTGTTCCTTATGTACAACACAGATGCAACAGGGAAATGCATAGTTCCATGGGTAAGAGCCCATTTGAAAATTGTTTTAGTTTCCAACTTTTATCACCAATAGACTTGGTAAATCCACCAAAACAGAAGCAACTTATACATGCACACAACTGATATTGATAAGGCTGAAAGTTCATATATAAACTTCAGATGATGCAACTAGTTCTGAAAATCCTTTGGAGGATGAGAGCCAAGGAAAAGGCATGATATGATATGTACATGTAATGCAATAATTGCGAGATATGATCAAAATGAGCATGGTGATATATGGCCATGACGTTTTTTTTTCCAAATGCATCAGGAAGGCATTAAGAAAGATCAAATTTTCAATATCAACTGATATTCAACTACAACAAGGGTGTGCCTAGTGAAATTTAGAGATATGGTTATCAATCAAGCAACAATTCTTCTTGGGGTTCATTTCCTTTTCCTTTTGAGGCTTTAAATATTTTGGAGAAAATACCTCGAAAAACACTTAAGAAATTAGGTGTGGATACTTAATTAATACAAACACGTGCACTTGTTTTAGACTATCTTCCAATCCCTTCTAACTATGTACAAATTCCTGATATGTGGGGAAATACCCTTAATGACATCTGACGGTGCCACACACACATGCTGAAGAAAATTGCTAGTGTCGTTGAAGAGATAATCGACTCAAGGTATGGAAAAGATAAATTCATGTTTCATGAGGATGAAGCAAAGGATATACAGTCATTGTTTATAGAGTATCTATATGTACGGCCTCGGAGAAAAATACCTGGAAGAAAGTTTCCATTATCCAAATTTCCTGGAAATGCAAAATGTAAAAGAATAGATTTAAATTTATGGCTTGAAAAAATGCATATTTTTATTTGTTTATTAAGTAATATTTGTGATCTATCATCTCATTTTGTTGTTACTTAAGATGCATATAGAGGGATAAATTAAATTGGTATACTTGTAGATCTTAATGCTCTTAAAAATTCGAGTGTTGGAAAATCAATGAATTTATTGCGCAACCACAAAAATCCTGAGATTAAGAGGAGAGATCAGGATTTAGTTGACACATGGAGAAAAAAAATTCATTGCAGAGATAAAGAATAATGATGCAATTATGGATCAAGCCAGGGTGCATATTTTCCTTCTAATCAGGAATTGGATGAAGAATCTCATTTACAATGTAAGGATGGAGGATCTGCCAAATTAGTTCTTGAATCCTCGACAACATTAGATACCAAGGTAAATTAAAATACAAGAATATTATCTAAATAAACTTCCATGGAAATTTCAACCTCTGCCTCTCCAAGATAAAAGAAGCAATTCTAGCCAGCCACAAAATAATAGTCCATCATGCTCCAGTCTTGGAAAGGCTTCAGGATCATCTTCCAGAGAGGATTCTAAGAGTTCTTTAGAAATTTATTTGAGTACTAAATCCTTGAGATTATTATTTCACCATAGCACGTCAAGAAAGGATATCACATGATCTACTATGCCAGGAAATAAAAATGAGTCTGTTGGAGGGGAATTTTTTGGATGTGGTAGATACAAAGAATGTTAGGCAGTATTACACTCTAGAATGACGTGTGACAAAGGGGTTGATGATGCACATGGATATAATGTAGTCAGTAATCGAGTGGCAGTTAGATTTCCAACATGGGGGAAAATTTGGTTTGTGACACGCCTACACAACATAATGTAGACAATGAGTCTCTTTGTAATGTTCCCCTACAACTTAATACTTAGTTGAAGAAGAGCACTAGAAATGAAGCTGGAGCTCCCAAAAATGATGATGGATACAGTTCCTTCAAATTTAATCATGTTGATGAATGCATTAAGAGTGTTGAGGAAGCTAGGAACCTTATGCAGATTCTAGAAATAGATCAACCTTCTGCATCAGGATTATGTGAATAGATGGATCTTGCAGAGGGTTTAGTTGAAGTAGAAACATTGATTCCTGGTTCACAAGGTAGTATCCTTGAAACTTCAATGAAGTACTTGATGCATTCTGAATCTGAAAATTTTGATATGGACAAAGGTGGAAAAATACCCTTGTCATGTCCTGTTGTGAACAAAATATTGAAGGTTGTTGCAATGTTGCCTACAAGTACCACATAAATAACTTCCTTGGGAACAAAGGAGAATAAACTATATCAAGAGACCAAATCGAGATGTTATCCTGATGTTCTCTCTTTAAATTATGATGATTCAGGGAATGAAAGTATCCTCGATACCAAGGTAAAGACGTTTTTTCTATAAAGATTCTCCAGTCACCACTTGTAATGGTTTTTCACTATATAGCTCAATCTCAAGAGTAACTTCTCAGAAAAAATATGTAATTGACCTTTCTGCATTGGTTCTTGTGACAGTTCCAGGAACTAGTGGCCCCACTGCTAGCTTGATGATAAATCATCCATCTATAGGTTTTCACCTTGACCACAAGTTTGAGTCTTGTAGAATCAATGTTCTCCCTCTATATCAAGATGAATAGTAGTTTGAGGAAGTTCTCCCTATCCTGTATGGTAAGTTGAATGCAACAAAAAAAGATGTGGTTTTAGGTGCATCAAGACAACTAGACATTGCAAAATCTATTTTTGGACAGGATGTAAGTGATCATAAAAGACGACCAGGGATTCATAAAGATACCATTTCCATGGGAGAAGGAAAAAAGAAAGATTTAATCTTGGAAGATAATATGATTGATTGAGGCACTTCATATAGGGAAACTATTGTTTCGGAACATGTAGCAAGTATAAAGACATCAAACAATGACATTACCAATTCAACTAAGGTTACTAAAGGGTCTACTAAGGAGTTGTCCAAGGTGGTTATTCAGGTTTCAATTAATGATGATCAATATATGGAACTATATAGTGTTCTATTAGATAAATAAAATTTGGATGATTTGGTTCTTTCTCACTGTCAAAAGAAAGTTACCAAGAGTAAACTACTTATTTTCGCATTTTAACTGTGAAGATGGATGAAACAGGTTAATCTATTGTTTAACAAGTGGAAGTCAAGGATAAAGTTTGACATACATTATCTTCCTTCTATCATATGGACTCTTTGCGATGTCAGCTCAATTGAATTCTTTGCATATTGAGACAAAGATTTCCTTCAAAATTCCAGTAGCATTGGAAGTAGCAAAAGATATAAGGTTGATGGGATATATGCATGATTTGTTCACTCTACAGGTAGTTGTTTTTGTTTTTCATTTGAAAATCATATTCTAGAGGAACTTTCCATGATGGTGCAATGCTTTTGGGAAGGTGTTCAATACATTGAATTTGATCCCTAGTGCTAATTTCCAAAGAAAACTAACTACTTCATTTCTAGAGAGTCAATGTACCTGTAAAGATAATAGAAAAGAAGCACTTCCGCTGTTTCCTTATGTTTAGACTATATTCTCTTGTTTTGTTGTCTTCCATATTCAATGTGCCAGTCGACAACATGGATTCTTCTATCCTAGTGGGGGTAGGAATGAGACATTTCAATAACTAAATATTTTTAGAGAAATGCCTCTCTCTCTATATGGGAATTTTATTTATCCTATTTGATAGAGATTTCAGGGTCTTTACAGGGAGTATGTATCTCTCTAGAAGTTGATATCGAAATCTTTCTTGTACTGGAGATTATGTGATGAACATTAATGCTCTGTTATTTATACATGGCTATTTGGATGTTTCTCTGGAATTTGTTATGTATGGACTTTCCTCTACTTGACGCTGAGTGTAGTGCTTAAGGGCCTTTTTCTTTGGTTTTAATTTGCATTATTTTCTCCCTGTTTCAAAAGTTCCATGTTTGAGGGAAACAACACAATATGGCATCCATTTAACTTGGCAACAAAGTAGTTGCTAATCCTCTCTTCAATGTAATATTTAGAAAGTTTTCTTTCCTTATACAAAGTATTTAACTTTCAGGTGATGTAAGGTTTGGTAGATGGTTATTGAAAATTTGAGAGGGTAGTTTTGTTTATTCTTGGCTTTTAAATTTAATGGTGCTCTCCTCTTGCATTTTAGTCTCATGTTGCTTGTTCTTTCTTGTTTGTCCAATGTGGTTATTTCTCAATTTAACCAATGTATGTGACTTTTTCATAAAAGTGATAGGAGTTTCAGGCTCCTAAAATGACCTATTTTTGTTCATATAATACCCTCACCACCCTTTGTTTTACCAGTTTTGAGGCCTATATCTAAGTATCCCATACTCTTCTTGATGAGATCTTGAGGATATGAGTTTAAAGTTGCTTATCATTAAAAGTTGCTAAGGTAAATATTTAATTTGTTCAAAATGATTTCATTTATCATGTTCTTAGAGTTTATTATCTTTATAAGTCACTAACTAATGGGAATTTAAGTACCTTCACTTATCACGGATTCCTTCACCAACTGATGGCGCATAGACCGATGGTCAATGGAACCAACCAAGGGCCAAATGGAATATCGGGTAGTTTCCTAAGAATACTTTGATCGAGAATGAAATAAAGGCATGCCTCATTTCCCTACATTCAACAGAGGAACCGAATATGAAACAACCATTTTCTAAAGGATCCTTCGCACAGTGTAATCACATCTCTTTGAATAGACTACAGCTTTACTAGAATATTATTGTTGGAAAATTGTTGTGATTTGCTTTCTTATTGTATTTTGTATATGATTGGCTCAGTTATAGCCAAAAATTGGAATGTAAAACGTTATATAAACTCATTTATGGCATAGAGGGAGGTTAGTGATATGATATCAATGTATTTTTAGTTTGGTGTCGCTCTGATTGATCGGGTCTATATCATTGAGCTCATTATGTATTGATACTGAACTTCATTAATAGAATGTCAGGTTTCTCTCCACTTATGTTACGATATGTGAATAATAAATCTCACTATGTTATGATATGTGAATAATAAATCTCACTATGTAATTTAGTTTCTTTTAAGAGGGTGCGAGCTAGTTGGTTAAGGCCCAACCAATCCAACTCGATATACTTCTTTGTGATTCACGATTGTGTGGTTTGTATAAATTGTTGTGGATTTCATGTTTTCATTCTCTGTTCCTTTTTAAATACATAGATGAATGTTTCACTTTGTATGTGTGATCATTCCTGAACGAATTTAGATGGTGATCATCGTAAGTTTGTAGAACACTTATTTTTCTTTCTGTTACAGATCGTTCAAATTTGATTCCTATACACCTTTTGTATGATCTCGTGGCACTAGAGATCTGATTACATCTCATTTTAAAGATAATTTGTGAATCTTTTGGTTTAAAGGGTCTTGAACATTGTAAAGGTATGATTGTGATATCGAATATAACCTCTCTTTGAAGCTCTTGATTCATTTTTAGACTCAAGATCTGGAGAACTTTTGTTTTATTTAGAAACCCTACGACCCTGAATGTGACTGAGATATACATAGAATTGTTGGAACCCATAGACCTTGTGGATAGTGGATCTGACTATTTGTGACTACTCCAGTGTATGGTGATAATATATACCTGTGTTTTTATTGATCTACAACAGTCTGGAATTCGATTTTACTCTCATTACATTAGAAACATATATGTTATCATATCATTTGTTTTCATTTTAAGATAGAGCCACTGGGGAATTATTGATTTAGAGCAAACTGTTGATGGTGAGTATATTGAATATTGACAGGGTTGCAGTCTATGCAATGAATATTATTTTAAGTTTGTGTATTGATTGGCGCATGCACATGATATACATTGTCGATTGTTGAGTGCAGGAACGTTGGTTGAGGATTAATTTTGATCCAAGGTTTTGATTCTCTTGTTGATGAAATTTCCAAATTTGCAACATTTATTTATTATTGAAATTATTTTTATTAGAAAAAGAGTGTGATTCTTTTCTTGACAAAGAACAAAGAACATTGRTTGAAACTACACCTTCATTTCTTATGCACATAGTGGAGTGGAGAGTCTAGTACATGAATAATTACTGTTTGAACTGAAATGACATGTTTTTTATTTTGATTCTTGTATGTGTGCTTGATTGTTCAGATCATTTGCAAGTTCAGTTTGATCATTAAACGAAGAGAGCGAAGTGGACAATACTTGAGTTGATTGTTTGTTTATTTTTTTATTTTAATAACATTGCCAAGTTTTCAAGTTAGGGATTTGATGATTGGTCTTTAAGAACCTAGGAGAATTTTTATATATAGTTCATAGAAATGAGTGATTTTACATAATTCCTAGGGTATCTTTGGTATTTCCAGTGTTGTACCTGAAATATTACGAGCCCCATATTGATAGTAAATGTTCATACATTTTCATAACTAGTACTACAACCAACAAGGAGAATTGTTTCTAGATAATTAAGGAGAATTGTTTCTAGATAATTAAGGGTTTATTCTAGTATTGCATGCATTTTGTATTGTATTGTAGAGGATTCACATTATATTGTATTGTAGAGGATTCACATTGAGATGCAAATTATATCTGGTTGGATCTGAAGAAAAATGATGACTAGTTGTTGCTTTTTTGTTCAAGCATGTAAAATGGAATATTTCCAAAGTCTACCTAGCTCATTGTAAACAATTTTGTTTTTACTGTAATTGATTTATTTTTCCTTTTCCTATCTCCCTACCAATTCGTTGAACAACAAAATCTCTGAAATAATTCCTTTTCCTAACTAATATTAGTGTTAATTCTTGTCTCGTTTCCTATTCCACTTGATCCTTAAAATAGAGTCATGTATTTATGAAATCATGCATTCAATTGTCTTACCTGATAAAATATGACTAACGCTAATTTGACTTATGTCATGGGTGCAGGGAATTAGAATAACAAGCTCTTAGTTTCTTGGTGTTGTGCCTTCGAAACAAAGCCAATTTGAAGTTTCTTGGGTGATATTCCATGGTATTCAATTCACTCTAAATGATCCGCATCTACAGAAATAGGGAATTTAAATTTATTGAGAAGGCCTTAAGTTTTCAAAGTTCCTATTATATTTTTCATGAGACTTTTTAGGAAAGGGTTAAGGAGTAGATTTTTTTCCAAAAAAATGTGTGCTAAGCATTTCTTCTTGTCGTAGTGTATGGAATCTTCCTTTTGTAACTCGTCAATTGAATTTGAATCTCAGAGAAAAAAAATTCCAGTTGCAAACTGATTCATATATTATGGCTGTGCAATTAAAAAAGTGAAATGTCATTGGGATTGTTTTGATGCTTTGTTTCCTGAATTTGTTTGTAATATCTACCTTTTACAGACAACTGCAACAAAGAGCGAGGCTTATCACTATGATATACATTTTTGGCTTGGGAAGGACACCAACCATGTATTCATACTTTGGATTTCAAGTTGTTTTAGTATAAATTACAACCTATTTTTCCTTAGATAACATTTCAGTGACATTTCAGTGAGAATATTTATATTTGTATTAGGATGAAGCTGGGACAACAACTATACAAACAATTTAGCTTGATCCAGCTCTTGGAGGTCATGTAGTGCAATAGCGTGAATTGCAGCACCGTGAAACTCACAAATTTATATCATATAAGTAACAAAAACTTAACACAAAAGAAAAATCAAACAATTGTCTTAAATTATTACTAACCTCTTATAAGATTTATAAATATTGTATGTTTTAGAAACTGAGATTACATTTTAATTTATTTAATATTTTAACATTGTTTATATATGTATATAAAAGGTCATTATGTCACTACCAAGTTATTTAGTTGCTAAAGTTTATATAGATATACATATCCTACATCTTTCTCGATTTGAACCTATGAATTTCAAGGAAAAACACACATTCTCTTAATCATTAGGTCCATATAGGTTGTCTTAATACTTTAACATTGTTTAGGTCACGTACAAACTATTTGATTGCTAAAGTTTACGGAGATATACATTCCCTACCCCCTTTGGGTTTGAACCTCTGACTTCCAAAGAAGAAACACATGGTCCAAGCTATATATATACAATTTTCTATCTTTTAACTAACCTCTTTTCAACAAAATTCTTATTTTTAGAGTAAAAATATTTTGAAAACTCACTTTTAAAATATAATTTTTAATAGCTACTTGGTTATTGAAATATTTATAACTCTATTATTATAGATGCATAACATATTAACATCAAAATGACTTTAATACATACTACCAAGAACAATCAAGCATCCGTCTTAATCTTTAATAACTTTATATAGGTCGATTGCTAATCAACTTCTCTTATAAGTACCATGTATTGTGAGGAGTCGTTTTACAACTTAATTTATTTAATACTTTTTCATAGAGTTTTTTTTTTAACTACTTTTTCATAGAGTTTTTTTTTTTAACTTTTCTCATTCGTTTCAATTTTTAATAAATGTTTTATATTTATTTTTATTTTTGATTTTTGATTATATATAAATATTATATTACAATAAGAAATAGGTATAAGCCATGTTTTTTCTTATTTTCACTTGCTTATAAGTGTGGTAATCAACTAATTAATGTAATAATATTGTATCATTCACATGTGTATTAGATGAGCATGAATAGTGTATGATTCTTTTTATAATTTAGACATAATATCATACTAAAAATTTATATTGATTAATAATGGACACCATTAAAACTATTAAAAAATAATGAACACATATAAAATGATTAAAAATGATTAAATTAGTGACCAAACAATGAGAATAATGAACACATATAAAACAACTAAAAATGATTAAATTAGTGGCTAAAAAATGAGAATATTGAACACATATAAAATGACTAAAAATGATTAAAATAGTGACCAAACAATGCAAGATAAGTGACCAAACAAAATCACCAAAATTCACATTTAAAATGACCAAAAAATGAGAGATAAGTGACCAAAAAAATGACCAAAATTCGCATATAAATGACCAAATGACAATTTTGGTGGCTAATTTTCAGTCTCTTATCACGCGACCAAAAATGTGGTCATATTTAGTTTGGCCATTTATAACTTGTATTGTGGTCATTAATTGTGACGGTCATATATTTGGTCATTAATTGGTTATATATTAATTGTGACCAAATTAATGACCCAAATATATGACCGTCACAATTAATGACCAAATTAATGACCACAAGACAAGCTATAAATGACCACATTTTTGGTCATGTAATAAGAGACCGACAATTAGCCACTAGCGATCGTCAAATCAAAAGTGGTCATTTATATGTGGATTTTGGTCATTTTTTTGGTCACTTATCTCTCATTTTATACTAGTGTAATGGAATGCGTCTATTCTCTTGAAGGGTTTATAGTTTAACTGTGATGCTTAAATTAGGTTGGTATGTAACTAGAACCCTTTATTAGCCTCTTTGATTATTTTATAACTAGAGACGCAACTATATCACTGGCTTTTCATTTGAGGGGTGGTGCAGAAGCACTAGATCAATTTATCCCCTCCAAAGGCATGAAGAAAGGTGTGGACCTTTCCCACAAGGAATCATTTCTTGGTTTTGGAGTGGTAGGTTATGTTCCAACATCCTTTATTCCCATAGGTCATCCAAAACTAGGGAAAGGATGTATATTTTATGTGGATATAGTAAAGGAAGACCCTATCATTAAAACTGATCGAGTGGAAGTGAGGTACTTAGAATATTTATTTTGTAATAATGGATTTATTTTTAGATTTCATGGAAATTGGCCATCTCTTAAACAACTAAATGCATGGAGTGAGAATTCTTAGTGCCCTTTCTTGGTGGGTTTGGTTAAAATTCACCCCTTAGTAATGTTGGAACCTTTAGCAGTACTGAAACCGGGGGTGAATCAATATTTTACACTTTTTATAATATTTAACACTTTAATCACACATCATTAATACATAAAATTATAAAAATCACATAAAGACATGTATAGTACACAGAGAGTTTACGTGGAAACCCAAATGGGAGAAAACCACAAACAATGTTCTTTTATAATTCATTCGTTAGAATATCAGGATATGACCTGAGAGGGATACCCATCCCTGATGTAATATCCAGCTTACACAATATACAAATTTCAATATGTCTACAATAAACACCCACTTAATGATTTGGTGAAGTCTCCAACCCTTACTACAAGATCCAAATTGCAAAACGTACTGCAAATTGTTTCCGCTATCTCCAATTGACTAGATTGGTGAAGGCTCCAACCTTCACATGCAAGCTCCAACTTGTAGACAGGTTCCAACCTACGATCAAGTCCTATCTATTCATCTTCTTCTGCGCCATAGATCCTTTCATCCTTGTAAATTCTAACCTTGTACAATATCTACTGCAAACTGATATTCAGAAAAGAACAGAAAAGATACAATGGCAAATACAAACATTACACAGAGATTTTTCACCTGGAAACCCAAACCGAGAAAACCAACATATATTATATTCATACATTGTGTTACATTGTTTACAATACAATATACATATAGGAGCCAGCGGCATCCAAAACCCTAACCCAATGAGCTGGATTAGTCCAAAACCCTAATTCCTTAACCGGAACTAGAAAACCATCGGCAAAAAACCATGTGCTGAAAACCACCTAATATCATGTGGTCCCGATAATATGTCGTCCCGGAAATATGTCGGCCCGGCGAAAATATGTCGGCCCGGAAATATGTCGGCCCGGAAATATGTCGGCCCGGCGAAAATATGTCGGCCCGGAAATATGTTGGCCCGACGAAAATATGTCGGCCCGAAAAAAAAATTTCGGGGGCGCTGCCCCTGAACCCCTGCACGGGGGGCTCCGCCCCCCTGCGCGCCCGGCGCAGGCGCTCAGACACTGCTACTCGTGCAAAGAATATAACACATACCCAACATTCTCCCACTTGTTGTTTTCTTTGCACAAGGGGTTACAGGGTTACATAGTCAACAATGTCCATGGATCCTCTACACCAAGAGAACTTCTCAGTGCTCACAGATTTTGTTAATGAATCTGCAACATTCTTCAAAGTGTCCACCTTCATCAGTGATACTTTCTTTTCTTCAATC
>ML782125.1:1142804-1162835 GCA_009831015.1 Picea engelmannii | reverse complement strand
AAAAACAATACCACAGATCTCCCACTGTAACAAGGCTTATCACAGTCCCGAGCCAAACCCTTGACGACAAAGGCGTCCCCCTGAAGCCAATAAAGCTCTGATACCAAATGTAAATTCTAACCTTGTACAATATCTACTGCAAAGTGATATTCAAAAAAGAACAGAAAAGATACAATGGCAAATACAAACATTACACAGAGATTTTTCACCTGGAAACCCAAACCGGGAAAACCAGCATATATTATATTCATACATTGTGTTACATTGTTTACAATACAATATACATATAGGAGCCAACGACATCCAAAACCCTAACCCAATGAGCTAGATTAGTCCAAAACTCTAATTCCTTAACCGGAACTAGAAAACCATCGGCAAAAAACCATGTGCCGAAAACAACCTAATATCATGTGGTCCCGGTAATATGTCGGCCCGGAAATATGTCGGCCCGACGAAAATATGTTGGCCCGGAAATATGTCGGCCCGAAAAAAAAAAATCGGGGGCACTGCCCCCGAACCCCCGCGCGGGAGGCTCCGCCCCCCTGCACCCCCTACGCGCCCGACGCAGGCGCTCAGACACTGCTACTCGTGCAAAGAATATAACACATACCCAACAATCTTTTGATCCTTATGCACACTATTGTTTTCATCATTTTACAACTTACTCTATATATGCATCATACTTTGTGCCATACCTTCTACACCATTAATCATTTTTTGTGTGGTTTATCCTTTCCACCTTCGATCCTTCTACACACTTTTGTTTTCATCTTTTCACAACTTCCGGTTTTTGTGCGTCATACTTTCTCTTGTTGTGCAGACTTGTCATAATTTATATTATTATGCACACTTTGTTTTTCATCCTTATCTATTATTGTGTTATAATTGACCATGTCCATGACCACTTTGACATCAATGACAACACACGTGCAACAAGTAAAGGATTTTTTCATCTTGGATTTCATAGATGTGGAAGACCATGATCTAGTTAATGGTAGAGGACCTTGGTTTATGGGAAATTATTTCCTCTTGATGAAGCCATCACATCCTATATTTAACCCCAACACAATTATGCTTATAGAGTTTTCTATATGGGCCTATACTCCTTGCCTCCCCATAGAGTTATAGAATTTATACTCCCTTGAAGAGATTGGAAATTATTTGGGGACATTCATAGTCCCTGATCTCAACAAGGTAGTGAATATTTGCAACACTTTTTCTCAACTATGCATCCATGCTAATATTAGTAAAGGTATTCCTTCTTAGGTCATACTAGATTGTAGGGATTCAAGGTGGACATAATCCATTGATTACAAGGATATAACCTTCATATTCAGGCTATGTTTTGAGCTTCACCATAGGGTGAAAAACTAACTCAAAGGAAGAGAGTCTTATAAGAAACATGGAAATCATAATTATCCCTCCTATTGGAGGTACCATAAGATGGGTAGTCGTTGGGTGAGACCAAAAAATATGGAGGAAGTTTGATTGGCTATTCCTCCCTACACTACAATCTAGACTCTCATTGATGCAGATATTGATGAGTCTCCTTCTCCAAAGGATAATAAATATGACAAGAATATTTTAATTTCTTCTATGTATATCTTTGATCCACCTAAAAACTCTATTTCTCTATCTTCGACTATCCCCCTTAGGTTAGATAAAGGAATACATGAATTAGACGTCTTTGATGTTTCCTCTCCAAATGATATCTCCTCACAATCCACACTCAATCCTCCCGACTCGACTCTACAAATGGTGATTGTTGATGAGGCTTATAAAACACATTTTAGTAGAAATCTAGAAGGAAGTCAAAAAATGAAAGGACAGAAAGATGGAGAATGATATCCCCTATGTTTTCCTCATGTATTTTTTTTTTTTTTGTGTCTCTATTTTTTTACGGAATGGGATTACATGCTTGATATTTTTTATGTAAAATGAAACATGTTACACAAGTCTATAGATGATTCTGAGGATGGTAACCTACCCAACTCCCAACTCGATCACATCACTGCTAAAACAACCGGATAAAAAATTATGATGTCAAATCTAAATGCAAAAATAACATACACAACACGACATTCAAACTCATGCAGTTGTCCATATGTATTTAAAAATGTAAATGGAACTATTTTAACTATGCACAGAAACAACTAAATACATACAACATCACTCAACCATAAAATACAAATTCATGTGCATCATTCTACTAAAAAAAAGTAGCAATAACCAAGATAACTTTGAGTAAAATGCACAACAACTATACCAACATTTAACATGAATAAACATAGCACATAAGATCACATATCTTAATAAATATGAAACTCACTACAGAGGATGGATGTTCCTCCCAATCGTAGACTTGTTTTTCCAGTTCTCAACAACAAGTCACCCTTAAGATGGGGCTATGAATCCACAAGATACGTTGGTCCCTAAGGCTAGATAATGTTCCCCTCTCAACTGTCAATTCCCCATAGCTAATTCTAGTCCACCAGATCTCTTCCCCACAACATGCACAACCAAAGGGATGGAATCCTTCTTAACTGCTCATAGTCCCTCGAGACTTTCCACTCCCCTCCACGTATTTCGGCATAATTTTGAGAGGAAAAATCTTTGTTGGGACCACAAGAATTCTAGAGAAGCAATAAAAATTTTCCCAACAGCAAAATTCTTGCTTCCCTTGACGAATTTCGAGCAAATCATTACTCCCATGCCCGAAGCCTTTTTCTCCATGAAATTACAGCTCCATACGATTGTCAAACATTCCCACAACATCTGCCTTTAAGTTTTATAACTCATAAATCTTTTATTGTCTATAAAACTCCATCTAAAAACAACTCTCCATGCAAAAACATGAATCTATCATTTTGATCTTCTACCCATTTGAATTTCCCCTCTTTCTCTTGCTTGCTTGACTTCCACTCTTCCCCAAACTGATTGTACTCAACCCCCATGCTCTTAATAACTATGGGATGTGACTTCTCACACCCACCCTCTTACATGAATTCAATGATCGGGATCTACAACACTCAACAAAAAATGGAAGTTTCATATTAAGGATAATTTAGAAAGAAAAGGGTTTGGGTTTAATATAAATAGGTAAACTTTCCCCCTTGGACCCCTTCCATCTCTTGTGGAAACTAAACCCCCAAATCTCCATCCATTACCATTTGTAGTTGGCAATACATTTTATTTATTATATTCAATTTACATCGTTTATGTATTATATCACTTGGCCCTCGGTCATACATTACTTACAATATACATCGATAGTTCGAGATATGAAAATGAGGATGTTATAGGGATTCCCCCAAAAATTTTCCAATGATCAAAAATGATCAAATGTTCCTATAATTATTCAGTTAATAAAAGGTACATATGTTTTTCTTGGAATATATATAGGAATTTTTTTATGAGTAACCATTTTTGCTTAACACGGACCATTTTTTTTTCCAGTTAAATTCACTCTTTATTTATGCGAAAAAATCTCTTAAATTATTTTTCCAATCTTAATTTTATGAAAACCTATTTCCCTATGTTAAAATTCTTTATTAAATACATAAATATCTGTGATTAACATAATAATTATTATTATAAAAAAACAAAAATAAAAATGCATATTAAAGATTACCAAGATTTACAACATAGAATACATATCGATAACCAAATGATGTAAAATACCTCAAATCATCACAAAATCATAATATAATGGTGAAACAATATTCAACTTAGCCAATAGTTGAGCATACGATTTCATCATTTATATTAATTTAAATAAAATTACAAGTGCAAGAACTTATTTAAGATAGTGCTTGGCTTGTGCCCTTGAGGTCATTGCAAGGGATCTAACTTTCTCGCACCAAATAAAGAGAAATTATACCCATATGTTAACCCATGTATAACACTTGGTGAGGTTGACGCACCCATATGAACATACGTTGTATTCTCTCTTATCACGAGAACATCTTCCACCAAATAAATATTAGATGAAGAGTTCTATAACCAAAAACAATCACCATTTATTTTTTTACATCAGAACTCTTCATTATTAAAATAACTAATCACTTTTATCTTTTAACCTATTAGACTTATTTTAAAAAATTCTTCGACTATAACTATCACGCGGAAAAATTCGTACATGACATTCTTCAAATAAATATTAGATAAAGAGTTCCATAACCAAAAGCAATGACTATTTATGTTTTTACATCATAACTCTCGATTATTAAAGAACTAATCACTTTTATCTTTTAACATATTAGTCTTATTTTAAAAAATTCTTATACTATTATTACTATCATGCAAAAATTGGTACATGACATTCTTCCCTCCTTCAATCACTTATGTACTTATTAGTATTATTTTAAAAAATTCTTCTACTATTATTACTATCATGCAAAAATTGGTACATGACATTCTTCCCTCCTTCAATCACTTATGTACTTAGCAGCCTTAACCTCATTTGCATCAAAACAATAAGTGTTAAATTCATTAACAAATGAGGATATTGCTTTATAATTACATCAAAAGTTTTCCATGTAGCATTACTGTCATTACAATGTGTACATTTAACCTTTAGATCTTTAATATTCCTTTTCCTTAATTGCTTAATACTCTTATCTATGATCTTTTTAGCATTACTTTCATTACAATGTGTCCATTTAACCTTTAGATCTTTAATATCTCTTTTCTTTAATTGCTTAATACTCTTATCTATGATCTTTTTAGGTTCCATAATGAGTTCACATCTAAACTCTAATTTAATATTCTCCCTCTTGAGAACGTGTGTAGAGTAAGGTATATATTTTTTAAAAACATGAACAATATGAAATACATTATGGATTCTACATAGTTTACGAGGTTCTGAAAGTTCACAAGATAAGTTTCTTATCATAAGTTACTTAGTTTTGGGTCTAAATCTAACAAAGATTTATTGTCTCCTTGGAATTGGAGTTTTGACCTTTTTAAAGCAGTCCAATGTTTTCACCTATCTTATGTCTCTTTCATATTACCATTTGTTGTTTTAATTATGTTTTCCATTTCTTCGATATTCTCATTATTATACCATTTTTTGTGAACTAAGTTTGACCATAATAAATGGTCCTAGTGGATACTAGTGGCCACCCACCTCTTCCACTGACTCAACATGGCTCTCCATATGGGTAGTCTTGTTATGATTTTATGGGATTTTCTGGGTCCTAAACTTCCAAGTCCATTTTGAGGCCCTTAACGATATTTTTAGACAAGTGACATTGTCCTAGCTATCCGTTTGGAAAATCCAAGAATTTTTTTTTTGTTGTTGTCCTTAGTTAGAGATTTCCAACGAGCTACTATGTGCACCAAATGGAGATTGTATGTGAAAGTTACACTCCAAAAATGTTGATGTAGAAAATAACACCCAACAATGCATTTTGGCATTTCTCATCGAGATTATTTTCGGCATGAAATGAGAAAAGAGATATAATAAGGAAATGTACATAGATGTATCAGATATCCAACAATATAACATAAATATATCAGAGATGCAACCATAAACATACAGATACAATAATACACAATTTATATTAATGAGCGAAAATGTACGAAGACTATAAAAATACAGAATGAAAGACTCGCTACAATGGTGGTAGCTTATCTCTAAGAAGAGATGTGAAGGATACTCACATTCGCAATAAGATGATTTGCAATGAGGCTCTAAAGGCCTTTTTAACATAAAGAAAATAAAAAACCCTAACCCCAGAAGATGAAAAGCCAACAATTTTGTGGACCCCATTTTGGGTAGTTTGGTGTATCAAGTTCTCGGGGGCGTAACTTTGGCATACGATCTTCGTTTGGGGAGAACAATATCTCATTGGAAAGTTCTACCCGAGGACTACACATGTTTCCATCAAACTCTAACTTTGATCACAGTTTGACTATGGCGAGCCCTAGAAACATTGTTTAGGGCCTCAAAGCATCCCTGGAAGTTTAGGACTCGAAAACTAGGAACAAAACTGGCAAACTGAAACTGTCAAAATGAGCCAGTTGGAATAGGTGGGTAGCCACCGATATCCACCTAGGTGGGTAACCACCGATATCCACCTAGGTGGGTAGCCATCAATATCCACCTGGATCAATCCTCCCTCCTTAGGAAGAAATGGTCTCCATTGCGTTGAGTTCCCAGGGGAGATGGGAAAGTAATTTTTGTTATTGAATCTTGGTGTGTTGCTTGTCGTGTTGGAGATGTCGCGTTGCTTGGTTTGTGGAAGGACGTCATGAACCTGTTGCTGGAAGGGTTGAATCTGTTCAACCATTCGAGATACATGAGATGTCTGTGTGCAGAAGGAATTTTTTCACTTTGTTGCAGCCTTGTCAACCCACGTTTGTTGGATATAAGTTGCTTGGGCTGAAGTTGTAGTGGTTGCAATATCTTTCTGTTCACCTTTTGAACAGATTGTGAAGAAAATGAATTTTGTAGTATGAGACACAACCTTACAACATTGTTTAGGTGGAATAGTAGTCAGAATTACCTATGGTATTCTGTAGAGATGACCCCTCAGAGTAACAATGACACTACGGGGTCGAGACTCATTGTAATGTCCCCAAGGCCGAGCCCTGTTGTAAATCATGTTTATGAAATGAATTGTAATTATGTTTTATAGGCTGGTGAGCCAAGTTTATATAAGTTGGTGGGCTCATGTGATTGTTAGGCCAGAGAGCCTAGGTGTTGAAGGCCAAGAGCCTGCTTTTGTATATGTAATCACGCAGAACATTAATAAAAATATAAACATCGCTGCATGCAGACTGACCACGATGAATGAGTGATGGGCGACTAAGCTTCTACAGAGTGGGCAAGGCATTAGGTGCTGGAAGGTAGGAAGAGGGGCTAAGTGTTGATCCTAGGGGCTTAAGTCCTTGGGAATAATATTTTAATATTATTCAAAAAATACCATGTGACATATATGTTTTATCTTAAGATCTTTTGGAATGACAAGTGACTTCCAAATGGGGAGGAACGCATGCTGATGGAATGCATGCAGTTTCATGGGTGACAAGTGTCGACTCAAGTGCATGCAGTTAAAAAACTACTGAATTGAGCCATGATGGGGGTTCCTCCTCCATTCCACCGTTGACCGTCTAAACATGAGTCCCGTCTGACCTCTGCAAGATACCCTCGTGCAATTATGAAGCTGGGGAAAAGGTATGTGTTGATTCCTAAGGAAGCCGGTACATTCCTTGCCTGAACAGTTTGAGCCTATGTGTGGGATCTCTGTACACCTTGTGCAATCCCGAAACCAAAACCATGAGTCTATTTTGTGATTGTTGAGCCTGTTTGGGAAGCCCGTGTTTGTTTTCCCAGTTGGTTGTTGTGGCCACGCAATGCTGGATTACGTGTGGCTTACTGGCCAGTGTAAGTTCGTGCTTAGCCTATGTCTAACCTCTCTCCAGGTGAGGGAGGTGATTGTTGTTGGAAGAGGTAGGTTGTCAGGCCTGTGAACAACTCTCTCCAGGTGAGAGAGTTTGTTGGGAAGTGGTTTCTTCCAGAGAGTGTCTAGCACTAGCTTCGGGCTCTAATACCATTCTGTAACGCTACCCCAGCCGTCATCCAACCCACTGGCTAGGCAGATGCTACTTTGCAGAACAACATCATTTTATGTTTAATTAATAACATGCATTTATAACAGGTTAAACACATTTAAACTCAAAGTCAGCACAAAATTACTGCTGACATAAATAATCCATGGAATTAACATTAATTCATATGCACAACAGAATACATGATAAATATAAATACACAGACATGCAAAACATAATTAAAACATTGGTTGGTACTTATCTTTGAAATAGTGGTAATTCCACCAACCATGTGCAGGCCTTCCACGAAAGTAATTATTCCTCTCATGCAGAAGGAAGAATTGCAATGTATCAACTAAAAGGAAAAGCATCCATTTGGTGGGATCAGTTTGTGCAGGTGCAACACATTAGAGAGAAAGATATCACTTGGAAGGAGTTCAAGAGGTATTTCGAGAAGAAATATCTGACTAAAAGATACTATGACAGCCAAGATGAATCATGAAATAGAATGTCATGTTTTGGGAATAAAAGTTGAATTTCCTTTTGAACTAATTGAAATTCCTAAATGAATTCCTTTATGTTCTCTCAGGATAACTACATGTGGTTGATGCAGATGAGATGATGTTGATAAAAGTTAAATGTTGGCTACAAAGAGTATCTCAGGAAGATGTTGCTTGGAAACCTTAGAAGGCAGTTGGAACTCCTAGAGCCACGATGCTCTAAGACTTTTGGTCTGGACTATTGCTGAAGCCCAAGGAAAGGGAGGTGTAGCACCGATGGACTATGCTTGTGAAGGTGTATACTCCCGGGTGGGACAAGCATGTGGGGAATGAGAGACCATTGGTTGGAGTACTGTCGAGGTTTGAATGGTTGGAGTGTTGCTGAGGTCTGGTACCTTGGCCTAAACCATGTGGATAAGTATTGTGGGCCATGGATATCTTGGGAAGCCATTGCCCCAATGGAGTCATAGCCCTGATTCGGGGTGGAAGGTCTTCTCACTCAAAAGATAAGTACAATTCTTTATTTATTGTATGTTGTGTATGTTGTATACAGTTTTAATGCTATTAAATTTGTTTGTATATACATATATATACATTGCATATAAGCTTGCATTACTTGCATCTATGATTGTACATAATGTGTTTCATGTTTCATTGCTTAAGAAATATATACCTGATGCTAATCATGTTATCGATTGGAATGTGATTCAGGTGGAACCAGAAGGTGTCCTTCAAGTGCATCATGTGCGCATATTGGACAGGAAAAACAAATAGCTAAGGAATCAAGCTATAGGGCTTGTAAAGGTCCAGTGGACCTGGTACGGTCCTGAGGACGCGACATGGGAGCATGAAGATGTTATGCGGGCAGAGTACCTACATCTTTTTGAAAATTTTGAAAAGCTTGCAAATGCAGCATAAAGTTGCACTGAGGACAGTGCAAAAATAAGGGAGGGGGATTGTAATGTCCCCAAGGCCGAGCCCTATTATAAATCATGTTTATGAAATGAATTGTAATTATGTTTTATAGGCTAGTGAGCCAAGTTTATATAATATGGTGGGCTTATGTGATTGTTAGGCCAGAGAGCCTAAGTGTTGAAGGCCAAGAGCCTGCTTTTGTATATGTAATCACGCAGAACATTAATAAAAATATAAACACTACTGCGTGCAGACCGACCACGATGAATGAGTGATGGGGGACTAAGATTCCATAGAGTGGGCAAGGGATTAGGGGCTGGAAGGTGGGAAGAGGGGCTAAGTGCTGAGCCTAGGGGATTAAGGCCTTGGGAATAATATTTTAATATTATTCCAAAAAGACCATGTGAAATATATGTTTTATCCTAAGTTTTTTTGGAATGACAAGTGACTTCCAAATGGGGAGGAACGCATGTTGATGGAACACATGCAGTTTCATGGGTGACAAGTGTCGACTCAAGTGCATGCAATTAAAAAACTGTTGAATTGAGCCGTGATGGGGGTTCCTCCTCCATTCCACCGTCGACTGTCTGAACGTGAGTCCCATCTAACCTCTGCAAGATACCCTCGTACAATTCTGAAACCGGGGAAAATGTTTGTGTTGATTCTTAAGGAAGCTAGTACATTCCTTGCCTGAACAGTTTGAGTCTGTGCTTGGGATCTCTATACACCTTGTTCAATCCCGAAACCAAAACCGTGAGTCTATTTCGTGATTGCTGAGCTTGTTTGGGAAGCATGTGTCTATTTTCCCAGTTGGTTGTTGTGGCCACGCAGTGCTGGACTGCGCGTGGCTTACTGGCTAGTGTGATTTCGTGCTTAACCTGTATGTAACCTCTCTTCAAGTGAGGGAGGTGATTGTTGTTGGAAGAGGCAGGTTTTCAAGCCTGTGAACAACTCTCTCCAGGTGAGAGAGTTTGCTAGGGAGTGGTTTCTTCCAGAGAGTGTCCAACACCAGCTTCGAGCTCTGAGACTTCCTGATCTGGCCTATTGCCAAGACCCAGAGAGGGAGGTGTAGCACCGATGGATTGTTCTTGTGAAGGTGTATACTCCTGAGTGGAACAGGCATGTGGGGAATGAGAGTTTGGGAGTAGTGGGCATAAGATGGCATCCTGGGAAGAATCCTTCCAGTCATTCTGTGTTTTTCTCCCTGTAACCTCAGCCTAGCCTAGGATTCCTTACCTTGGGGTGGAGCTTAGTCCCAGCTCGGGGGTGACCCACTGCTGAGCTTGATGAGCAGCATGGTCTAAGGCTGAGAGGTTCGTGGAAGGCCTGCACGTGGTTGGTGGAATTACCACCGTTTCAAATATAAGTACCAGACGATGTTTTAATTATGTTTTGCATGTCTGTGTATTTATATTTATCATGTATTCTGCTATGCATATGAATTAATGTTAATTCCATGGATTATTTATGTCAACAGTAATTTTGTGCTGACTCTGAGTTTAAATGTGTTTAACCTGTTTTAAATGCATATTATTAATTAAGCATAAAATGATGTTGTTCCGCAAAGTAGCGTCTGCCCGGCCAGTGGGTTGGATGACGGTCGGGGGAGCTTTACACTCATAAACAACATGGCGCTTCCACATATATGGTTGGCCTAAGAGAACATCAAAGACATCCAGAGGAGAAACATCACATAATACCTCATCCTTGAAGGGTCAGATGCCATATGACAATCGATATTGTTGGATGAAACGAAGATATTGTCCCTGGCGAAGCCACCTGATGTTGTATGGTTGCGATGTGGTGTTGTCAACAATCTCAACTATTTGACAACCTCTGCTGAGATGAGGTTCTTTTGGCTTCCACTATCAACAAAAAAATGCAGCGGGGTCCCCTTCACCCACATCTGTGAATGAAAAAGGCACTCCCGCTCTTCAGGATCTGTTGGTTCTTCTGGTTGAATTTCTACGGTCGCAACAATAGTAGTGGGATCTGCGTCAATGATTTGTCTTCTATCAGTATTTTCTGGATCAGATTATGAATCAGGTTTTTCCTCCTTGTCTTTTATCTTGACCACCAATGAATGTTTTGAGTGACATTCATCTGTGTTGTGCCAGGGGATTTTGTGGAAATCACACCATTTTTCAGTGTCCTTGTTCATCTTTCCGTGATCCTTCTTCTCTTATGGCTTGGAATGGTTTTCGGGATGCGGTTTTTAAGGCTGTTTTTATCATACTTTTGTTGTTGTGTATTGATAGAACCAAAATCCTGCTTGTTTTGGTGCTTAACTTTCTGCTCGATTTTAACAGCATATCGATAAGCAACACTGAGTGACGAGATGTCCATAAAATCCATTTCAGTTTGAATGTATCTGTTTAGAGCCCCATAGTATTTCAGAACCAAATGTCGCTCAAAGTCCTTGATACCCATCTTCGTGTGCAAGGTATGGAAGGCATTGGTGAAATTCGGAAATTCATGGCCCCTCTCTTGCCGCAGTGTGGTCCATCTCATGTACTGGTCCTCATAGTTTCCAATAGGGTAATATTTTTCCTTTACCACATCCACAAAAAAATCCCAAGTGGGCTCGACCCCATATATTCTAGACTCCTTTGTGGAAATTTTCTCCCAGTAAGTTTCCCACCAATGTTTGACATGGGGGAGAGCCTTAAGTAGTGTAAAGGTGATATTTTCCCTATCACAGAAATTAGGGAAAAATAAATAAACTTCTAGCAGATTTAACCATTTTTCCAGGGCATCCACATCTATCTGTTGTTCAAATATGAGAGTATCAAAATTAGCATGTAGCTTGAAAGGAGAGGTTCCCCCAAAGTGGCCACTTGATGAATATGCACACGTTGTTATCGGTAGGCATTGAAGGATGTGGGAAAAATTCTCCATCATTTCGTCCCTCTCTCGTGTGAGAGTTTTCTCAAGCAACAGATTGATAGAATCATTTGCTCTGTTGTTTTTATTTTCTTCCGCCATTGAAGGATTCTTGGGTGTGCGAGAGTGATTGTCCTCAAAAGAGACAAGCTCGAGAGCCAACTTTATATACTCAGACCTCGTCACGGACATGCACTGGAAAAAATGATCAAGAGAAACCTCCTCTGATACCACTAATCTGGATTATTTTCGGCACGAAAAGAGAGCGAAGATATAATAAATAAATGTACATAGATGTATTGAATATCCAACAATATAATATAAATATACCAGAGATGCAATCATAAACACGAAGATACAATAATACACAATTTCTCTTAATGAGAAAAAATGTACAAAGAATGTAAAAATACAGAGTGAAAGACTCGCTAGAATGGTGGTAGCTTATCTCTGAGACGAGATTTGACGACTACTCACATTCACAATAGACCTTCCTAGGAGCCTGCTTGTAGGATTTAGAGACCTGGCATCTTCATCTTCTCAAGTTTCTAGGGATTTTTGCTCATGTACGTGCCCTATTATACTGTTATCCCACGTACATATGTTCCTTGCTCCACTACATTCTACGTACACCTCAAAAACTAGGGATTTTTCAGTATTTTTCTTAATTCCAAAACTTTCACCATCAACCCTTCATGCTACCTCGGACTTGCGCAACTTCATATGTATCAAAGAGTACTTGCAATAAACCTTACACAATAATAGATATTCAATGTGCTCAATAGGTGTTAATATGAGATCCCTACTATGTTATTTATACTTCCATGTAGCTTCCTCAAGGGGTTACCTTCTAACCACTTAACCCAATTTCCTTCTTTTAGGGCTAACCCACTTCTAACCACTTGTCCACTTCTAACCCACTTTGATACAAATAGTAAATTGTCCACTTCTAGTTGCAACTAATTTATTTTTAATTATTTTCTTATTGTAACAACTTAACCCATGATTAACTCCTAGTTTCACTCACTTGACTAGTCAACTTCTTCTCGGAGCTTCTAGAATAATTTTGACTTCTTTGACCTTCTGGATAACTCATGAGGATTCTCCAACTTCACAAGGCAATAATGCTCTAACCGTCAGGAGTTATGTGGCATTCCACATATCACTAGAAATGGCATGACATGTACTATCCATCTAGAATAGTCTTACCTACAAATATATTAAACTTCATACCATTATACATCAATCAAATTGAATTCCCTTAACCATATTGTTGGGTCTACTAGAAGTTTCTATCGAACTTGATTCAAGGTTTGACATCAATAAAAACCAATCCAATTAATCAACATTAAATGGGGTTTCAAATCCTTATCCACAAGCCATACATTGCAAAGCCCTCCTATGAATAAAGTATACAAAATGGCACTTGGGTCATGTGTTTCCTTAACCTAAAATATTGTTTGATATTCATATTTTCACATAGAGATTATATAAGAGTGACATAGGTAATAACAATGGGGTTTCTCATTCTATCAAATACATCCCATGCATCCTCTAAATGATTATCAATCCAGACCGCCTTGATGAGGATGTTATAAAACTATGATGAGGGTTGTATTCTCAGCAATGAATACAACCCGAGATTTTCCAAGAGAACACCTCTGCCTTATATATGTGTATCAAACAAGAACATAATCTTTCTTCTACAATTTCTATGCTGTAGTAATATGCGTCGCTATGCAATCCAAATTGAATCTGCAACTCTAAAGTTTCCACTGAATGGGGGAATTGCATCACCTCACAAAATGTCATTAGTCGATACTCGATTTCTAATATCCAAGCGTCAATGTGACATTTAATGTCATGCCTGGAGATATCATGAAAACTCAAATCATTCCTATATTGAGCCAGAAAGGGATTTTAAGCCTAACATCCAATAATAACCTAAATATCACAAATTACCCTAAGTTTTGAGTTATTTCATGATCTTCACTATTAAATACGCGGTTGCAATATCTCAACCTTAATATAACAAGTAGATTCAAAATTCCCCTATTTTTAAGGTTTTTGAAGGGCTAAAATTACCTAGACAAATCTACGGAGATCAAAATATATTCTGCAAACAAAATTTCCTCTAAATTTTTTATAAAAGGATCATTTTCACCAATATTCATCCAAATATAACATTTATGAGCAAAACTATAAACAATATTCAATGAAAATTCAAAGAAAAATCAACCTTTTACTCTGCAGACACCTACGTGTGCAATCTACTATGGCTTCAAATGATAAAATGGCGATATTTTCATAGAACGAGGATTAATTGTTCGACTTCCTGCGTCCATATTTTTTCAATTTCACCAACTCAAATCAAAACAAATAGAACTGGTTAAGCGTGTCATTGGGGGTGGTCTCATACAAATATTGAAGCATATCAATACGTTTAGCACCGAGTAATTCATTGAGAAGAGTGTTGAAAGACCTAATGGTGGGTTTATCGTACCCTAATAGTGGGTTATTGTTTTTATCTGATTGAAGAATCGACTTGTGTGTTTAGAAAAGTACGAAGGTATACGTGGTATCATGAGCCAAGTTTCCAAGGCAGCCATGCTTACATCTCAAACAATGCAGTAGTGAAGATCATGCCTACATCTGAAAGAACTTAGAAAACAAAGAAGGAATGAGATTTTATTTCTAAGTAAATAAATTCTATAAATAAGAAATTTTATAAATGCATATTTACTTTGAATTTAGACGGAGTAGGAAATGAAATATTAAATGAAATATTGAACCATCATAAAGTCTACAAAGTGGGTGAAAATTTCACTAACAAAAAAATATGTGTAAACATACCTAGATAGGAACAAACAACACAACAACGTAAAGAAGTGTGAATAATGAAGGTTGTTTGAATGGATAGTGACGCTCCAAATGGAAAACAATCGAGCAGTGTGCAAGGGAGTGGGAGGCGGTAGCCGATGTTGCAAAGTTGTAGCGAGGTAGAAGATGTTTCTCAGAGATTCCATTTATAGGTACATATTGTGCATAGTGACTCTATTAAATGCAGAAGCTCAGATCATATCAACATATAATTTGACTAATCATATAATTTAGATTTATTCATATTGTAAATCAATGTTAATACATTGAAAAAAAAATAGGTAAATCATATTTCCCTCCACCATGGTGATTAAGTGACATCAATGTGGGATGGGCCAATAAAATAAAAAAATTAGGTATACAATTTTTCAAAAAAAATAAATATTAATTTAAAAATAAAAAAATTTAATAAATAATATTAGAAAACATAAGAAGAACTATCTTAAAAATATTAGAAAACTATCTGAATAAAATTACAAAATTAACCAATTAATAAACATAATGCACTCGTTAATAGGTAGTCAACGATGGTTGAATGCAAGGCAAAATTTAGATTCCATGCCTTGACCTAAGACGGGGACTAATAAGAGGCCTTGGGGTTTGCCAATGAAAACTATTGGTCTTTAAGGGCCAAATTCAATAATGACATTACATCATGTGCACACACGATGAAGGGGAGGAGATGAATTAAGTAAAAATCAGAAATGGTAAACCCCTCCATGATATTACTACTATGAATGAAACTTTACATTATGTAAGGTTTTTAGGATATGAGGGTCTATTTTCCTATTTTAAAATCCTTCATTAAATGTATGGACACATCACATAATAATTATTATAAAGGAAGAAAAGCCCATACATATTGTAAATGAATTATATTTATAGTATATAAATACATGTTGATAACAAAATGAGGATAATAAATCAATATTCAATTTATCTAATAATAGTGAATACGATGTTATTCTTTATATTCATTTAAATTAAATTACAAGTGATTAAATTACAAGTGAAGGGACTTATCTTTGATAATGTTTGGTTCGAGATCATGAAGAGTCATTGTGAAATAATAGTGAATAAGATGTTATTCTTTATATTCATTTAAATTAAATTACAAGTGAAGGGACTTATCTTTGATAATGTTTGGTTCTGGATCATGAAGAGTCATTGTGAAATAATAGTGAATACGATGTTATTCTTTATATTTGTTTAAATTAAATTACAAGTGAAAGGACTTATCTTTGATGATGTTTGGTTTGGGATCATGAAGAGTCATTGTGAGAGATCTAACTTGCTTCATTCAAATAAAGAAAATTTATATTGATCCCTAATTTACCTCACATATACCATCCAAATAAAGAGAACTTATATTCATCCCTAAGTTACCTCACATATAACATCCAAATAAAGAAAACTTATATTGATTCCTAAGTTACCTCACATATAACATTGGCCAAGTTCATGCTCCTATATCAAGATATCAAGTATTATCACTTATCATGAGCACATCTCCAAATTTCCTCCCATGCTCAAGGAAATGGAAAAATTTCAAATCAATACTAGATAGAAGAGTTCCATAAGAAAAAGTAATCACCCTTTGTGTTTCCACATCATAATTCTCACTTATTAAAAGAAATAATCACTTTTAACTTTTTTACACATTGAAGTTTTTACATATTATTCTTATTTTAAAGAATTATTGTTTTGTTTATATCATAGGAAAATTGGTGTGTGACAAACTTGGTTTTGTATTCATGTATATACATGGATGAATGCCCATATTTATATATGTTGTGAACTATGTATATGTGAAGCAACATAGAGAAACATTTGTGAATTCTTGCTAGCACTCATTGTTCTATTCACTCTTAGCCTTACATGGAAGCTATGACATATTTCGATTAAGTTAGATTTCTTTGATATGCTAAGGAATTGAAGTTATTTTTGTTCTTGGTGTTTTCGTTTAAATACAAGGTTTTATATTTTTTCTTTGGTAGAACTACAAGAATTATATGAGGACTATATGCTTTTGGTTATGATAGGACTAACATATTATTGGAGAGGATTGTTTAAGAATGATTAATACAATGAATTTTTAAAGCAACTAAAGTTTTTTTGAGTATTAGATACTTTGGGAGGTCGGTGGACTTGTAGACACCTTCTTTTTTATGAAGATCATATTATTCAACATTTTTGTAAGGGAGCAAGATACACCTTCAAGAAAGCTTGTAAGATATGAAAAAATCATCCTAAAGAACCGAGAGACCCTTAATCGGTCTCAGGGTAGTGCCTTAGACCTTGGAGATATAGAAAACCTTTGAGAAACCCTTGAAATTGGCTAAGTCCCAATTTTGGACATTTACCCGGTGGAAAACACATTGTCTTAATCGAGATGTCTCGTAGCCATCGATTCAATGTATCGGTTAGATCTAAACCATTGGTGGGATGGTTCCACCATCATAGTGAGCATGTGAGAGGTTATATTGGGACTCTGATGAGGGAAACTCTGAGTCGATGAGGACCGTTGATCGATAGAAGAGTGACCAACATGAGTTCTAGACCATTGGATCCTATTATGAGATTGTCGTAAGAAGGGTCATCGGAGGTTCAGAAGGAGAGATGATATATTAGTACGACAACTGGAACCTAGAGGACATTAGATCTATCGAGAGGTATCTTGTGAGATCACATTTGTTCGATCTAACATGGTTCAACCTGAACAGATGTTACATAGAAATCTAACCACCGTGTGGTTGAATTATCCCAGCAAACCTAGATTGTTAGATAGTGAGAATTGCTAGAGATATTACACACTCACCTAGAATTATTTTCCTAAGTTTGATAGTCCAATGTTGAGAAATATTCCTTAGATGAGAATATTCTCTCTAGATAATTTTTCCCTAGAAAATAGGGCGTTCGTCTTCAGTTCAGAGTCAATGACACTCAGTTAGACTAGTGGAAGTCACTCATGCATGAAAACCTCGGTTTTATCACCATCAGTTACATGTGTCTCTCTCACTTCCTCACATGTGTCTCAGTTAACTCATGATTGCATGGACCAGTTAACCAGGACTAGGTGGAAATTCACTCCATTGTCTGTCAGTGAGTGTCTAGATCTCTCTAGATCACTACTATGGAGCATTAGTTACTCATGTAGTCTATATCTATTGTAAATTATTCACTCTTTGAGTGTGGAATACAGTTAATGAGAATTATTCCATTCTTTCTCTCCTGCTTTTGTTTTCTCATATTTTTTTTGCCAATTTTTCATGTCGTTGGTTGGCTAGATCTATTATGTGCAGGTTCAACACATTTATATGGTATAAAATCTAAAGGACTGCTAGGAAAAAGACACGCAAGACTCTTTTTGCAGGTATTAAATATTGAAGAACGCAGAAAAGACGAATTATTCGCCAACAATACTTTTGATGCCTCATAACTATTTGGAGTGGAAGCCAAAAATTCTTCTTCATCTCAAATGGAGAGGCTTGTACCGAATAAATATGGAAATGGAAGTAGAGATTGATTTCTCTGATGATAAAAATGACTTTCTCAATAGACAAGACATGGTCACAAGATGTATCTACTTGTCTATTTCTCCTTAAATTCTCCACCAAGTTATGATGTATCACAAGACTCCATTCCAAATGAATTATGGATCATATTGAAGGTTCTATTCGGGAATAAATAATATTGTGAAGATTTCATGCACGGGGTTGAATAGATAGAGTCGGAAGAGAAGCCATGAGAAGATCAAGCATTTTATTCTAAAGAGTCTTCTACACAAGTATTTGCACAAATTTGTATTCCATTAATTGCAAATGATGTCTACTCCATTTCATATTTTTTTTATGAATTTCATGTGGAAGATGTATTTCATGCATCTCAGAGGTCACATGAAGACATGTTTCCACGATTCATGCATGTATCTCAAGAACAACATGCATTTACCATGCATGCATCTCAGGAGACAAAAAGGGAGCCATGCACATCAGATTCGATTCTCATATTTTATGATAAAAAATTAGAGAAATAAATTGGATATTTGAATTCCTCTCAGGAAAATATCCAATTTCAAAAAACAAATCTTCCGAAATAGATTTCGGGAAGTGAAGTTATGATCATTTTAAAATCAACAAAATTTTGCATTTTTCCCGAAACGATCGCACGGTTTTCAAAGTTTCATCCAAACTTTATTTGGATCTTATTCATTAAAAGAAGAGAAAGTGGATATGTTTGGAAATATCAATGGCACATCTACTTCATCATATCCATGTAGACATCTGCATCTTCAAAAAAATCGTCAAGAGCATAAACTTGCACAGTTGCGAGGTCTTCTTGGATTAAAGCACATGGTTTCTTAGCAACTGCTTTTTGTTCCTTGTCATTTTTATTTTTTTTATTCATTTTAATTTGGGGGGGGGGGGCGGCAGTTTACCTCTTTCCTCATTTTTTCAGTGTCTCATTCTTATATGCATTGTACAATGGGTATGTAACATGATCTTGGTTGTCGGGACCCATTCATCATGTACACCCTAGTAGTGTTCAGAGGGGGTGTTGGAGATATTACACACTCACCTAGAATTATTTTCCTAATTTTGATTGTCTAATGTTGAGAATGATTCCTTAGATGAGAATATTCTCTTTAGAGAACATTTCCTATAACAACCTGCCCTTCCCAACCTAATCTAGCATAACTCATACTACATATATTAATCTACCTTACCTAACCCTATCCTAACATTAAGCATAAATCGTAAGCCCCAATCCTAAGTCTAAATCCTTAAGACCCAATCAATGCCTAGCCCTGAATTATAACCTACCCTACTTAATCTACTCTATCCTAGCCTAAAACCCTAAGATAAAGCATGAATTCTAATCCTAATCTTAAACATACACTATCTTACCTAGTCTATCTTAGTCCACCCTCAATTTAAACTACCCTTCCTTTGAATACCCTAGCCTAGCCTACACTAACCTATCTTATCTATCCCTACCTACCTAGATGAATCTACCCTACCGTAAACTAAACTATCTAATCTAACCTACCCTACCTAACCTAATATATTCTACCATAGCCCACATAAATTAATCTACCCTACCCCATTGTGACCTAGTCTTATGGCTAAATCCCTTAAGCCGCAATCCCAAACTTAGACCATAAACCTATGTCTAAATCTTAATCTTAAGCATAAGTTTAATTCTTAAAAACTAAATCCAAATCCCAAGCCTAAGTCTAACATAACATTACCTTACATTAAATGAAAATAATTCTTAAAATAAATTTAAAAAGTAATAA
>ML782125.1:1119736-1138901 GCA_009831015.1 Picea engelmannii | reverse complement strand
TTACAGTGTGGGTTTGTTTAATTTGGACGCTTGCATTGTAGTTTTTAAGTCTATGCATGAAATTGTTGAATTCTATAAAGAGGACATAAGAATTAAGCACATTCAGAACGCCATATGTATGGGTTCAATCTGCTGGTCTGAAGTCATGGGATACTTTTGCTGAAATCCTTGAGAAAGCGCAAATAACTACAGCTCCAGGCAATGCATTTGAACCTGGAGATGAAGGCAGTGCATTTGAACCTGGAGATGAAGGCAATGCATTTGAACCTGGTTCAAAAGGGTAAGTACTTTTGCTCTCACACTATACACGATAGAGTGTTTTGAGATATTTGTTTGAAACAAAAATCTATTTTCGTTTGTCACTTCTCTGCCTGATATTGTCTCGTATGCTCTCACCCAATAAAACGCTTCACCAACAACCCATGCAATACCAAGAACCAGAGAACAAATTCTGAATAATACAATGAATCGCCATTTCTTTACGTTGTCGCAAATTTCTTCGAGTACCTGTACAATAAATATGAAATGCCTACCAAATTTCTTCGAGTACCTGTACCAGAAATACAAAATGCCAATTATTGTATAATGAATGATTTATATAAGAAAATATTGATTTAGTGTTTGAAGAGATTAAAAGACACACCAAAGCATGGTCAGGTGTTTAAAAAGTTTGATTGAAAACACTTATAATGACTCATTTCTACTTGTTTATGCTAGAATCTATTGAAACACCCAAACAAAGTTCCTATACATATAGATAAATAGATTAGTGTAGGTGTCTTTCTTTATCTATTTGTTTGTGGTAGATGATCTAGGAATAGAGTCAAAGACATGTTTTTTTAGGTGTTGGGGCAATGTTTCAATGAGACGAGTCAACGTCACTTCAAAATAGGATCTAGATGATCTAACTACAAAAAATCAAAATCTAGTTGACCAAAGGTTAAAGGATGCTATTGAAATCCAATCTAATACTTGTGTGTTGGAATAAAGTCATTTCATGGACTGCCTTGTTCTAACCATTGTCTAAGGAAAGTAGGGGTAATGTCAATTGTATATGCTAGTCCATTCATAACATTTTCAAGAGGTAACATTGTGATAGAAACTTGCAAAAACATATGAATTGCAGTAATAACTAGTGCTTCTTTATTAGGTGGATCCTCATTGAAATTATTATCACGAAAACCTAACATGTCTCTATGTAGAGACCTCACTTGTTGTTTTGGAAAATCTAACTCAATTGCACTAAGGATTTTCTTAGTTTTATCTGAACCACACTCTCTTCCACATCCATGTCATTAGGGGAAAGAGATCTTTTGCAGTTAAAATCTAAAAATTATGGGTTATCTCCCTTAAAATATAAATTCCAATATTTCAATATGTGTGGCCATATAGACAGCACAATTTGGCCAAGATAAAGATGACCCTGGAAATTCTTTGCTAAATAGAGGCTATATGTTGAAGGTAACATGGCGAGATACCTTGACTAATGCAAACATGCTTCAGATTTGGAATTTGCTTCCTAAGAAAAGGAATGGACAATATTTTTGTTGGAAAACACAATTGCATATTGTGACTAGTGTAAAACTTCTAAGCATTGGAAGCAAGTGTTTTAAGTAAAGACTAGACAAAACACCCCACTTCCAACAATGTTGGTTTGAATGCCTTGCACAACAAGGATTATCAGCTTGTGCAAAATGCAAGTGTCTACAAGATATAGTCCATATTGTTTCCAACACAAGGAAGGGTAGAATCTATTAAACTTAGAACTATCTCTAACAACTAGAACAACCTAAATAGATGGATTTTAATATTCTTAAAATTTGAGATGATCCAGATTTATGAGGGAACGGGATGAAACATAGAAATATGACAAAAAAAAGAGATATTGTAATACAATGGTGGCAGATTATCTCTGAGAAGAGATGTGACATTTGTCACATTCGCAAGAAGATGATTACAATGAGGCAAGAAAGGCATTTTAACATAAAGCATCAATGAGAAAAAACTAAATATTCAAAAAGCTAACCCCAAAAGATGAAACACCAAAAGGTATATATTCCCTGGTGTGGTTAGTTGATAAGTCAACTTCCTAAGGACGTTACATTTTTCATACGATATTTGTTTGGGGTGCTTAGTAGCTCATCAGAAAGGTCTAGTTGAGAAGTACACATTATGAATGGCCCAGTTAAAATCCTTTAGCTATAGAATTGGTTATTTCGACCCAAAATAAATTTCGTTTAGGGCCTAAAATGTCCCCAAAAGTTCAATACCTAAGAAACTGTAGAAAAACTAACAAGAGGGAAACTATATTTTGAGCCAGGGGAATAGGTGGGCAGCCACCAATGTCCACATGGATTAGTCCTCCCTTTGTAGGAGGAAATTGTCTCCATTTCGTTGAGTTCCCCCATCAAATGGAGAAACTTTTGTTGAACTTCTTGCTTGGTGATCCACTTTCCTTTGTGTAGTAGCTTCCTTTCTTTGACTACTCAATTGAGTTGGATCTTATGTTAGTGGGTTCCCTTAACCTTTGTGTTCATGATTTGATCAATGTTTTCCTATTCCATGCAGTCAGGGTTGATCTGTGTAGGTTCTCTTCATGCACTTCTCCCTCATGAAACTCATAAAATTCGGCCACATTGAATATTGGAGAAATATCAAAATCTTATGGCAATTCTACCTTATATGAATTATAATAAATGTTTCTCAAAATTCGACATAGTCTAATTTTGTTTTAATTTAGTTATTGTGCGTACCTTGAGGAAATATTTATTTCCTCAAGTGTGCCATTACTAGCTCTCCTTCTTGAAAAACCTTTTGTCATCTTCATAAATATGATCCATGTTTATATTTGACATTTCTTTGTTGTAAATTTCTCTTAATATTCTCATGCATTTCATGTATACTCTTTGTAAACTAACTTGCATAAAAAATCCTTTTGCCCTCCATATTTGGTAATTTATGCAAATAAACAACTCCTTTTGGTGACCTACCATAAAAAATATAAAATGGACTCTTTACCACGGATCTGTTCACAAAATCATTATAAGAAAATTCATCCTATGCCAAGATCCAATCCTATTGTCCTGGCTTCTCCCCACTCAAACCCCTTAAAAATATTTGAAGACTCTGGTTCACCACCTTAGTCTGTCCATCCATTTGAGGATGATATGCAAAACTATACAACAATTTTGAACCCATATTTTTCCAAATTATCCTCCAAAAATGTCCAATAAATTTCATATCTTTGTCAAAAGTGATACTTCTTGGAACTCCATGTAATATCATAATCTCTTAGAAACATAAAGCAACCACTTTAGTAGCATCATTGGTTTTATTGCATGGAATTAAATGTTCCATCTTTTAAAATATGTCCACTAAAAAAATCACAGAATCATGATCACTGTCCCAAAACAAAGTCCATACTTATATCTTCCCATGGCCTATCATGTATAGGTAGTGGTGTACACAATATGGTGTTTTGACTCTTTCATTTTTCAAGTTGGAAAATTCTGCAACACTCAACAAACTTTTTAGCATCCTTGTTGATGCAAGGCCAAAAATATATTTCCTTCACCAGCGTTGTGGTTTTATCACTGCCAAAATGTCAACCCAAACCTACGCTATGAAACTCTTTAACAATATTCATCCACAATGAACTCTGTGGAATGCATAACCTTTGGTTCTTGAACAAGAAACCTTATTGAATATGAAAATCGAAATATATTGTCCTATCAATTCTCCAAGGCGCTTTGCATGCTTTCCAAGCCTTTGCAAAATATGCATCTTTTTCATACAAATATTTCATACATTCCAAGCCAATAACTTCTACTCACAAAGTATTTGGAATCATTATTCTCCTACTTAGTGCATCTACAACTTTATTCGACTTGCTAGACTTGCGCTTCAAAACAAATGAGTAACTTCACAAAAAATCTACCCATTTTGAATGATTTTGATTTAGCTTACCTTGGTTATTGATGTACTGCAATTCCTTATGATAAGTAAATAAGACAAAATCCTTCATTAGAAATTAATGTCACTGTTTCTTCAAAGCTTGTACAATTGCATAAAATTATTGATCATAAACAAAGTATTTTTCCATAGCATCATTGAGTTTATCGTTGAAGAATGTAATCAATATTCCTTCTTGGCTCAAAATTGCTCGAATTGTTAATACACTTGCATCACGTTCCACTTGAAACACTTTGTGGAAATCTAGAAGTGCCAAAACTGGTCGTTTAGTCACCTTTTTTGTAAGGTACCAAATCTATTATAATAGAAGAAAATAGATATATTGCAGAGCATAAAAATGGAACAATGAAATAAATGAAATGTGTAACATCCCAGTTTTAACCCTTATGAACTATAATGTACTATGTAATTGTGACTTAGGCTAGTGAGCCGGTAAAGTCGAAAAGGGGCCAGAGAGCCTAGGAAATGTTACAATTCATATACTTTAATAAAATACACTGGTTCTTGCATGACAGACAAGGACAAAAGAGATAGGGGGCTATGATTCCATGAGAGAGAGAGCTTCAGGGGCTAAGTCCTTTTATTATTATTTTATTTACCCATAATTGATTTTATGGAGAAAAGGGGTTACATGAGCTTCTTGGGGGAGGTCATGTGGTTCTTGATTTCCAATTTATTATATAAACCCATCTTTGGTTTGGATGGTGGGTTCACTTGTTCTTATTCATTCATTGTTACATCTTTTACACTCTTCATTTTTGGGAGCCTCGCCCTTGCTACATTCGTATTCTCTTGGTCTGATCATGGATACGAATGGATTTGTGAGGGTGGCTTGGTATGAAGTTAGGGGACCGTTCTTTCCCTAGTTTGTCGTCTTCCCCTTCTTCTCTTGTTCTTATTCCTCTTCACTCACTACTGCTAGTTCGTGTGCTCTTGTGATAAGCATGGAAATGAATGGAAGGAAGAGGAGAGCCATCGCTGAATGGCTCTAATGATTTACTAATCATTTGAGGAGGGAATGGATGCATGTGTGCATGAGCTTGATTGTAGTTCGGATAGAACTGTCCACAACTGTGAATCCTGAGAGTCCCAACATGGAGATTCTTGACCATAAGCATTGGAGCCCTGGAAGGAGATAGACATCCTGAGGGATTGCGTGGAAGAGAAGGGGGTCCATTCTCTTGGGTTATGCAGGTTGGGTAGAAGACAGTTGGGTACCTTGTATTGTTGCGAGTGATAAAAATCCTATGATATCTTGAGTGCTAAAAGATCTGTTAGTATGAGATTGATGGCAGTTCGGATGGAATTGTTCACAACTGAGAGTCCTTGGAGTTTCCAATAGGGATATTTCCTAACCAATAGAAATGGAGCTCTAGAGAGAAATGAAACAACCTCAGGGACTACATGGCAGAGAAAGGTGTTCATTTCTTGGGGTTGTGCAAGCTAAGGGGGAAAGAGAGCTCGAAATTAGGATTTGTTGTGAGGTTGGGAAACATGAGAGCTACTTAGCCAACTATTGTGTGTTTAGACTTGGCCTAGGACCCATCCTTGTGGATTCATAGCCTTGACTCATGGGTGACCTGTTGTTGAGTTTAAATGAACAATAGTGTCTATGGTTGGGAGGAACGTCCTTAATTTGCACCAGTTGGTGAATGTTTACTTGTAAAGATAAGTGCTCTATGTGTTTTTTGTGTAATGTTTATTTCTGTTGTGTATTTAATTATCTCTTAGATATGTATTTTTAATGTGCCTGTTTGCTGGCTATTTTTTGTGCATGGCACATTGTTTATCTCTTTTATGTTGTGTTATGGATCTTGACTAATGCATGTGGTTCTTTCATGCTTGTTTTTAGATTAAATGTTGTTAGAATTCGAGATCTGTGTAGAGAATTGAGTCTTGGGATTGAAGCGTGCCCCACTTGCTGGTGGTTGGGTGTGTTGCAGCCTGTTTAAGTGGCATAGGCCGGCATGAGGGTGGTTGGGTATGTTACAGTTTGGTATCATAGATGTCGGTTGAAACGTCGAGCCTGTATGGGCTGGATCTATTGGTTAGAGTCTCGTGGTTGAGATCAATTTATGACCTTGAAGTCATAAAGCTCAGGAGGAATGGTGTTGCAAAGTCCGCATAGAAGCTAGAATGTCAGAGATCCTTTGTAAGGTATCGAAGGATCATGATTGTACCTTTCAAATTTGGGAAAGATCGCCACTATGGGATCAAGAGAGATCTGGATCGTTGGATCAAAGGGCCGGTGAGTAGGAGCCATCCAATGAAGGAAAAACCAGAAGTTGGGAAAGGTTAAGTTCCAGTCATCAAATCTAGATTGTTGATCGTCAGTCATCGATCGAGGCCAAGAGTGAAGGGTAATACTTCGTAACTTTATCGCTTCGATGATCTTGGTAGGAATGAAAATATTGAACTATCAAACGTCGGAGTCCTGAAGTCTCATCGACCATTAGATGGAGTGGTGGATTTCGGGAGTGTTTAGGACCGTCAGATCTAGAAAGTATTTGGGAGTATGGGGGTCGTCGGGAGTGATCAACCCCAAAGTCCCGAAGTTCGAAGTTAATCCAGACAATCCATTAAGGGAAACACATGTCGATAGATTGGCTAGTTCAGGAGAATCAGAGTGTGCTAGTGTGGAAACTCCCGAAGCCCGAAGAGCCAAAGTGGTGGGGTATAATGATGTCACCTGGAGGTGATGTGGACCCTGAAAGGTAAGCAATTCAGAAATTTGAAGTTCAGGAGATCTGAGGAATGGAAGCATAAAATCTTCCAAAGCCCAAAATTACGAAGTGATGTAGCTTGGCGATGTCACCTGGGATGACGTGGACACATGGGATGTGTGCCAGGTGTCAGTGATTTTTGAACCTGTGGAAGATTGAAATGTCAGTTAGAATGTGACACATGTCACCCTCCTGATTGGACCATGTGTCTGCTTCTAGTATTTCACCACGTCGCAACAGATCATGCAGTCCGAAGAATGGGCACTTGAGAGGAAAAAGATGTGGAAGTTTGCATTGGGTCGAGAACTCCTAAAGGCCTGAAGGTTGTAGTACATATCGACCGTTGATTTGAGAAGGTACACAGTAGGAGATATCGTAGTCTAGATACTTGGTACTACGGGGGTTTCCAGGTTTCTACCAGTGAAATGTGTTGAAGCCCGAAGTCCCGAATGCATAAAGGTCGTCGGTTTAGGATCCCTTTGGGATATTTCTCAACCGTTAGATCAAGAAGTGTAAGGATGGCATAATAACTTCGAAAGATATCACTCTGGGGAGTTGAGTGACTCGATATTTGAAATGTCTCGAAGTCCTGAAGTAGTGAATTCATGCGGTCCGTTGATCTAAGACCCTCCGAGAGTTCTTGTGACCATTGGATCCAACAAAGGGAGAAGAGGTAAGTACTTTATAGGAAAACACTCAAGCTCTGACAAGATTCCCCAAAAATCATAGCAATCCAATTACCCAACTCTTTTCTACCCATCTTGCACCACCCAAGAGAATGGCCCCCACCCTCCTCTTCCACGCAGTCCCTCAGGTAGTCCTTCTCCTTATAGATCTCTAGTGTAGCTGGTCCAGAATCTCCATGCTGGGACTCTCATGAATTGCAGTTGTCAGCAAGGTTGGACATAAGCCACAACATTCCAAACATGCAGTCCTTGATTCACAACTGGACTACACCAACAATCTCCATAAGCAACAAAATCATGGTTGTTCTTCAGTAGTTCGTATTCCTTTCTCCAAGCCAGACATGAATGAGGAAATATGAGTGAGTGAAGTAATGAATAGAGTGAAGAATCCACGAGAGAGGATGAACAATGAAAAAATATGGTGAATGAATGCGTGATATGATGAGCAACAACACTAGAATGGGGACGAGAATGAGAGTGAGAAAATGACAAAAAACTAATGAGAGAATTAGCCAAGAAGTTTACTTAACAAACTTCCTCCATTAGAAAAAATGGGTTATTTAAGAAATGAAATAAACACTTATCCCCTCAATCCCCCTCTCTTGTGGAATCATATCCCCCTATAACTCTATTCCTTGTCTGTCTAGCAGCCAACGATGTATTTATTATTAATAATGATCACACATTACATTTATTAGGCACAATGGCCTTTTAATAATTGTTTGGGCACTCTAGCCTCTCAGTAATGTAACAATAACTTATTTAATATGGGAGCTCAAAACCTATGGTGTTACATCCCCTCCCCATTATTTTGGAACTGTCCTCAGTGCATATACAAAAGATGAATCAAAATTCCAAAATTTATTCAAAAATTTGTGGGTACTCTTCTTGCATGGCATCTTCATTCTACCCAGGTAGCATCTTCAGGACCATAGCAGGTCCACTGAACTTTTACCAGCTCTATAACTCAATTTTGGAGCATTTTGACTTTTTATTCCAATATTTGCACTAGCTGGACTTGAAAGTCTCGCTCTGTCTCTACCTGAATCATATTCCAATCAATAACATGGTTAGGATCGTGTACATAGTTCTTTAGCAAAGGGACATGAAATACGGTATGCACTTTCATGGAAAGAGGCAATAAAATCATGTATGGAACTGGCCCTATTCTATCCAACATCTCAAATGGACTACAGAATATGGCTGCCAGCTTTGTACAACTACCCAACTTCAAAGAGATCTTCTTGGGATTTACTTTCAAAAGAACATGCTCCCCCACTTTAGATTCTCTTTCTGTCCTATGCTTATTTGCATAAAATTTATGTCTATCTTGAGCTGCCTTTAAATTCTTCTTAATCTTAACCATCTGGTCTTCCATATCCTTGAGAAACTATGGGCCAAGTACCACTCTATCTGTTGGGTTATCCTAGCTTACTAGAGTACTGCATTTTCTACCATACAAAGCTTCAAATAGGATGATCTTCAATGAAGCTTGATACCCATTATTATAGGCAAACTCAACCAAGTGCAAGTAATCTTCCCACTTAGATGGATTATCCATCACATACATTCTTAACATGTCTTCAATTACTCAGTTGACTCTCTTTTTCTTCCCATCTGACTATGGATAGTATGTTGTACTAAGGTTTAGATTTGTACCAAATCCTTTAAATAACCCCTTCCAGAAATTGAAAGTAAACTTTGTGTGTCTGTTTGAGACAATTGTCCTAGGTATCTCATGCAACCTAGAGATTTCCTTCATGTAAATTTATACAATATTACCTTCTGAATGAGTTGTTTTCACAAGAAGAAAATGATTACCCTTTGTCAATTTGTCAACCACTACCATGACTGAATCGTGTTGCCTTGTTGTCCTTGGAAACTTTTTTATAAAATCAACGGTTGTCACTTCCCGTTTCTTTTCTGGGATTGGTAATGGATGTAGCAACACCACTAGTTTCTAATGCTCAACTTTTTAGGATTTGACTCACGATATGATGGTTCTCTATGTTGGCATGTTTTTACAAGAAGAGTGTTCTTTTCATTGATGGAAAGAACAACAAAGACGACATGCATAATATTCATTATCCAAGTACAACTGCCAAATTTCATAGTTGTTCACTCCATAATAATAGTTCAACCATTAAGCCATGTGTACAACCAATGAAATCAAATGTGTATGCCAATACACACAAATGTTATGCCATGGTGTTCAAACATCCGACGTATAAATCAAAACCCAAAATCAAATATGCACCAATCTATATAATCAAAAGTTTAACCAAGGTGCCAAAATGATTTTCATATTGTCGACAAGCCAAGAGTCATGAAAATATTAACATAAGGATTATATCATAAGACATATATATATATATATATATAAATTTAATCATAACCCCTATGCATTCCCATAAAATGATAAGGCAAGCCACATGAAGTGCAAATCCAAAGGCTAAATGCCTTCAATAAAATCAAGTTATATAATCAATCGAAGTATGAGAACTGATCAAAGGATATTGCCAGTCGTATAATGATCAATAAAAGGTAAGTGCAATAGGCATAATGAAAAAAGAAATATTCACATTTTAGATAATGATCGAAAAACAACTTCGAAAGGAGAAGTTTTCATGCTTACAGTCGTGAAAACTTGACGAAGACAAATGTGTAAATGTCGCAGGAAATGAAAATGTCGTCTATTTGAGAAATGCGACGAAAAACTTGATGTTTGCAAGACATAGGTGTAGGCAGCTTATAGGATAATAGAAAAAGTGAATTGGCTGCCAACAATGGTGACACACTGGTAGAAGCAGTTATCTCTGTCAAAAGAAACTAATTCAGATTAGGACTGCAAAGAAAATTTCAACTCAATAATAACAACCAGAAAATCGTACTAACATCATCATTAACCATCTTTTCCAGCAGTGTTTCAAAAGATGAAAACAAATAACAGTCTTAAGATTAGCAAGTCATATATTAAAGATAAAATATCCAATACTGTTGGCATAGCCACTGCTGCCAACAGGCGTCCATAGCCTCGACAGGGTTTCCATTTAACCCACTCTGACATATGTATCCTATCAAGAAGTTCTTGATCAGAATAAAGGACATTAAAGAGGTTTCTTATTATTATTATTTTTTGCAAATTTTCATATACCCGACATTGCTTCGCTGCCAGCAGGCCTGTTCAGTACCCCGACGAAGTTGTCTTGGCATCATGCATGCATTTACCCACTGCCAGCAGACCTTTTCAGCATCTCGGCAGGTTTACAAACACTTCCCACAGCTCTTATGCATAATTTTTTTATTTTGTTTTTTATAGATATATAGTTGAGTGGGGTGACGCTGAAAATCTTGATATTTTAACATATTTTTTCAGACCTCATCAGAATTTTTTAGCACTGTCCTTTATTTAGCTCCAGAGATGTTTTATTTATAAAAACAACTTCCTATGACAGGGAGACATCTTTTGAGTCATTCCTTTACGGAAAAGGGACAGCGTAAAAAGATAATAGATGATCATGACAAGCTTTGCTCAGAGATTGAAATCAGTAAACTTCTTTCAAACAACAAAATTTCCCAACACAGATATCAATTTCAACAATATATCATTGATGTTTGTACAAATTCTCAGAAGTTATTTCAGCGAAGAAATTTTCTATCATCTTTGTCTTAATAGCTCAGTGTACAGGTATGTATATTTTTCAAAAAACACAAACTGATAAATTCAAATCAAAATCAAAAGAGAAAGCAAACGAAAGTGCAAACAAAAATGAAATATTTACATAATATACAAGGGTAGTTATCATGCAAAGTATATTTTCAGGGCTTGGCCATTCACCGGGTAGGTGTCAAGATGCCCTTCAAGATTCTGCAATCGAAAGGAACTAGGACCCAACTTTTCAGCAATTAAAAATGGTCCAAGCCATAAGTTTTGAAATTTTGTGTGCTCACCCTTTCCTTCGTGTGGTTTGTCCCACTTCAAGACGAGATCGCCTACTTCAAAATTCCTATCAGAAGCAGAATTAGAGTCGAACCATCTTTTAACCAATTGTTGATGTTGATCTAACTTACACTTATCTTGGGATCTTACTTCTTCTAGCTTCATCAAAGCGTTAATTTGGTTTTCTAAAGGGGGACAATCTTCTTCTTGGACTTTTTGTGACAACTGAAGCGAAGGAAGAAGAATGTGAGGTGGCAGAATTGCTTTGCTGCTGTACACGAGAAAAAAGGGGGAATTACCTATAGCGGATTTTGGCATTACCCTATCGGCCCACAGTGCGTTCAGCAGTGCATTGTGCCAATTCTTGTGATTTTCAACCACAGTTCTCTTGATAATTTTAATCAAGTTCTTGTTTGTTGATTCTGCTAATCCGTTGCCCTGGGGGTAGTAACTAGCAGAATAATTCAGCTTTATTGCTTTCTCCAAATAAAACTCGCTCATCTCAAGAGAAGAAAAGTATGAAGCGTTATCAAAGACCAGACAATCAGGGATACCGAAACAAGTGATAATATTCGAGTTTAGAAAAGCGATTACCTGACTGGTGTTGACAGTTCTTAACATAGTAGCTTCAGACCATCGAGTAAAGCAATCTGTGGCTGGCACAATATACTTGTGTTGTTGCGAGGACGGAGGGTTAACTGGACCTATGATATCAAGGCCCCATTGCTGGAAAGGAGAATCTACTGAAACGGGTTGCAAGGGAAAGGCTGATTTTTGCAATTGCCTTGATGTTTTCTGACAGATAATATATTTTTGACACAAGGCATGGGCGTCCCTAAAAAGCGTGGGCCAGTAGTAACCGGGTCTTAATACCTTATGAGCAGTGGTGTCGCCACCAAAGTGACCACCATCTTCTCCTACATGCAACTCTAGCAAGACTTTTTCAGCTTCGTCTTTCTCGAGGCAGTGCATCAGTACGCCATCAAAATTCTGATGAAACAATACACCGTTAACTAGATGAAAGGAGGGAGACTTTAGCCTCAATTATCTTCTCTTGGCGGGGTCAAGATGACGGGGTGCTGACCCATGTTCAAGACAAAATCTAATATCGTTGTACCAGGGACTAACGAGGTTTTGTGCGCAACAAATTAGGCTTTGATCGCTTTGTCCTAGGTTTGACTTATCACTATCTTCTGGTTTTCCTGTTTCTACATCAACAACCAACTTACACAAGCCTTGGCCTCTCACAATCTGGGCTGGGGTGATTTCCAAGTCATACTCCTGCAAAGAGGTGACCCAGTTAGCTCTCTTCTCTCCTAAATCCTTCTGCACTAACAAGTTCCTTACGACAGGGTAGGGGACAATGACTTTCGTCCTTGACTTCAAAATATAGGACCGAAAATGCTTAACTGCTTTGAAAACAATGTAGGCTTGCCGATCAACTGTTGGGTAGTTATGTTCAACACCTTTGAAAGAGGAGCTCATAAAGGCGATGGGTACTTCGTTGTTATCAACATTCTTCTGAGTTAGGACAACGACATAGGAACGATCAGAGGCAAAAGTATAGAGTGTAAAATCTTGAGAGAAGTCAGGGCTCATGAGAGACAGAGCGTCTATTATGGCCTTCTTTATGGCATTAAAAGCTTGATTTTCTGTGGATCCCCAGTGATATTGGGTGTCTTTCTTAATCAGGTTCTGTAGAGGCCGGACCATTTTGGAGAAGCTGGGGACAAATCTTCTCACGAAGTTAATTTGGCCTAAGAAAGACTGGATGGATTTTTTGGATGTAGGAAGAGGAAGTTTAGTGATGACTTGAGTCCTCTCGGGGTCAATAATCATCCCATCACTAGACACAATGAATCCTAGGAGTTTACCCTGTTCTACTGCAAAGATGGACTTTTTGGGGTTCAAGGAGATAACGTATTTAAGACATCGTAGCAGAACGGCTCGTAAGTGAGCTAGATGATCGTCTTTGTTTTTAGAATAAATGGTCACATCATCTAAGTAAACTACGATGAAGTGATTGATTAAGCCTCGAAAAGCAATGTCCATTGCTCTCTGAAAGGTAGCACCAGCGTTAATCAATCCAAAGGGAATTTTGTGATAAGCATAAGTGCCCCACGGGGTACGGAAGGTGGTTTTGAGTTGGTCTGGTGGAGACATCAGGATTTGGTTGTATCTAGAGAAACCATCCAATAAAGATAGCCTCTCGGAACCAGATACCCGTTGAAGGATATGTTCCATGGGTGGGACAGGATAGTTGTCTTTGTTAGACGCTCTATTGAGGTTTCGAAAATTGACACAAAGTCGAATTTCCCCGTTTTTCTTCCGAACTGGGACAAGGTTGGACACCCATTGAGTGTGCCTAACAGGAAAAAATATTTTAGCACTTAGGAGCTTATTCAATTCTTTTTGAACAGTCGGTTCTAGTTTAGGGTGCATCTTCCTCAGTTTCTGTTGGAAGGGTGAAGTTTGGGGTTTCATCGGGATGACATGTTGTATGATATTAGGGTTGAATGTTTTAAGATCTTCATACGTCCATGCAAAGACATCCTTAAATTCTTTGAACAATTTAACAAAAGCATATTTTTCTTGTCTAAAACATCCCAAGCCTAAGTTAATGCACTAAGGATTTTCACTAGTTCGTAAATTGACTTTTTCATAGGACAATGAGGAACTATTGGTTTTACAATTGACCGTCTTTTTAAATTTATCTTCAAAATCATAAAACTTCTCTAATCTAACTATATATTTGGGTATGGAATTTACCATGTCTGATAGAGCTTCAGGAGATTTCGGATCAGGTATTACCATAAAATCATGCAAATTGTCGTCGTGCATGCGTTCATCTATCACTGCACCTTGAAAGGTTTCTTCCATGTGCAGAAAGTTAATGATCTACTGATCATCGTCAAATACTCTCCAGTTTGTGATATTGTCAGGAATAGATGGTCGAAACAATAGCTCGACAGAGAATGCGTTTGGGGACAATCCTTCTGCAGGAAGAAGTTTAGATGCTACATTAGCTAACAGATATTCTTCAGCATTATTTAGTCTAGGAATGGAATTTATATTGAATGCAGAAAATTTATTCATTAAACTCCATACCTCAGACTGGTAAATTTTGAGATGCGGGGAAAGACAGTGTATAGAATTTCTTACCTGTCTAACCAGTATTTCAGAATCGCCAAATACAACCAGGTTTTGAATGTTCATATCCAGATCTTTTCTGAGACCTTGTAGTAAAGCCTCATATTCTGCAGTATTGTTAGTACATTCAAATTCTAGTCTACAAGACATTAATGTCTGGTTACTTGCAGGATCGATAATGATACAGCCTGCACCAACTCCTTCTTTAGACTTAGAACCGTCGAAATATAGAGACCAAATTTGGTTTCCTTCGGGCTCATGGGACTGTTGCATAGAAGTTGTTGATTGCATATATGCTACGATCTCAGAATGATGTTCTGGATTGATGATAGGTGAAGCCTCGACCATGAAATTTCCAAAGAAGGTGTCCATCCCTTGGACTTCGGGTGAATCAGCAAAAGGTGTATATGGTTTGTTGGGATCGTTCAAATCTGTGACCGTGAACTTAAGGTAGTGTTCACGATTCACCCTGATCTTGTTAGGCTTACTGTTCTCTGGGAGCCATAAGTGAGACCAGTCTGTCATGAAGTAACCATGTAGCTGCTCAGACCAGTCCCTGCTAAAAAACAAACCATACACTTCTGGAATATCCACAACGATTATATCAATAACCTGATGAACCTTTGGGTTAGACGATAATCTAATCAATGCATTTTTTAGTTCACCTATAAATTTAACATTTGTCCGATCAAGTTGTATGATTTTTAAAGTAGATGGTTCCACTTCAACGTTAATATTTTGGCAGACAGACCAAGGCATCACATTGGATGACGCCCTGAGTCGACCATACAATTATGCACATTTCTGTTGAAAATCTCGAAAGTTAAAAGAAAAGGAGGTACATTCTTGTGAGTGCTAGGAGTAATAGCAATTTCTAATGCTACTTTATCTACATTATTATTTACATTATTTACAGGAAGGATTCCTCTATCTTGAGAATCAGGATTATTTTTAGTGGAAGTCTTCTCCGGAACTTTGCTTTGCACAACCTTGTTACCATTGGAATTACCACTTTTTCCATTCTCTGAAATATTTTGCAACATTTTTTGTAACAAAAATGGAAACTTCAACAACTCATAAATAGAAATGTTAGCCCTTAAATTTTTAAGATCTTCAACAACATCATAATCTAAGTTGGGGTTCACATTACTTTGTTTAGGCTCAGCTGATTTAGATAGCTTTGGAGGCGAAGTTGTAGTGTTTTCGGTAGAAGATGGTTTATTTGTTGTCTTACTCCTAGTATTATAAGGGTGAACTGTCTCGAAGTTCGCTTGAAAGATACTATCCGAGAAGTGTCCAAAGATGTTTGGAGAAGACTCTTCTTCTTGAACTGTCTCTTGTTCAACTACCTCCTCAGGAATCTCAGGAGGCATCAAGTTATCTTGGGCTTCTAGAATTGTTTGTAGAGCACATTGCAAACTTTCTAGATTTAAGCCTTCGGAGTTTGGATTAGGTAGGTTGGTAGGAAAAGGTTTTCGGAAAGGGGGCTTGTAGGGTCCTTTACTCAAGGAAGCTTCTTTAGTCAACCTTTTTAAGTCTATAACTTGATTCGATAGTTTTTGAACAACTTTGGTTAAATTTTCCAAATCAGAGTTTTCAGGTTGTGTTTTTCTTTGAGTAGGTCTGGGGAGAATTTCAATCTTCTTTTTGGAAGAAGAACTAGTGTCAGTATCATTGCTAGAAGAGTCTTTAAGACTAAGTATGTCTTTTTCAATCTGGCTGGCCTCCTCGAAGGTTTCTAACAACGTGGGTTTCTTAGATCGCTTAACCCAAATAGCTATACTTTGATGTAAATATTTAGTGTAGTAAGCTATTATAAGACTCTCAGTAGGCATGGAATCTGCAGGGATTCTGTTTTTAAGTGTTAAGAATCTTTGATTAAAGTCTTTAACTTTTTCTTTTGGGTTCATTTTTAAGCTGGAAAGGTCCATGACTAAGACTTCCAGAGGCTTACCATCTCCGAACTTTTCCAAAAAGCATGACTCAAACTTTTCCCAAGACACGATGGTATGGGGTTGTTGGTCAAAGTACCAAGTGGATGCACTACCCTCAAAAGTATAACGAAACAACCTACAGACGACGTCTTCATGTTCAACATTGCGGAGTCTAATGGCTAACATAAATTTTTTGATATGATCTTTAGCTATCTGTTTTGAGTCAGGATCAAACTTGGGAAGCCATTTCTCTGGGTGTTTAGGTAGAGGGTGTTGAGCTCCAGGTACAGCTACAACATCCTGATCAAGCCAGGGTCTAGCAGGGTTGTTCTGATTTTCCATTGGGGTAGTGGGTGTGGAAGGCTGAGAAGGTGAATTGCCTTCGTCAGAAGAATCTCCTCCAGAAGAGGAAGGAGATGATGGAGGTGGTGAAGGACATATCCCAGATCCTCCTACAGCAGGATTTGTGATTGGATCTGTGGGATTCACAGTGAGGTTAGTGTCACCTAATTGTTCTCTGATATCAGAGAAGTCTAAAGGTTGACCCCACGGACGGTTTGGTTACCTAAGACGAGCTAAGGTACTATGTGTTTTAATAAGAGATTGACGGAAAATATCTTGTATGTCACCACCTGTAGGATTAGGGGTTGCTGGCTCAACTGTGATCTGCGGATCTTCGGTTGAAGTACTTGTTGTTTGAAGGGGAATATTATCATGTGAATGGATTCTAGTCACTATAGGTGAGAGATTAAGGGGGGGAGGAGTCTTTCGACCGCCTCGTGCCATTAATTAAGTTCATGCCCTCCTTCTAGCGCCATTTGTTGACGGGCGAAATTGACCGTCCGTCAATTGAGAGAGTGGAACCAGTCCGTGGTTGTCTAATAACCCAAGCCGTTTGGAATGAACCACCCTGACGGGTTTAGCGGCTCCGTTAGCCGATCTAAGGTCTTAAGAAAACCAAAGAGAAAACTAACCTAAACTAACTAATCTAACTAAAACTAAATAAAACATACTAAACTAACTAACAATAAATAAAACAAACTAATAAACTAATCTAATATAAACTAACTATTAAACAAACTAACTAATCTAATATCTATATATACAAACTACTAACTGAACTATAACTTATTCACAAAATATACAATATCTACAAAATACAGATTTAAATAAAACCTGAAAAACTCATTTGCTTTCTGCCCTAAGACAAAGAAAGATATTTTTGTTGATTTTATGATTTTATGAAAAAGAAAAAAACTGACTGAAATTAAACAATCTAATATATTAACTACATATATATCTAACTTAAAATACTAACAAATATACTAAACAAATAAACAACAAACAGACCTGGAAACGCTCCAGATTTGTCCTGTGTCTGATGACTTCGAAGCTGGTCGAAGGAAAGAAACTCACACCGGATAATCCAGAAGCTTCTCATAAACGATAGCTGCAATGCTCTTTGAGTTTATTTACAGGACAAACAAGACATAAAAATCATAACAATTATATGATTTATAAATCTCTGCAATAAGGTAAACCTGTTATGCAAAAACTTATACTTAAAAATTCAATTAATGAAGAAGAGAAATCTGTCATTCACAAACTGAATCAAGTAATTGCTATGTTTTTTAAGTACCGAAAGAAATCAGATATGGATTATATTGATTAAATCATATCATTCGCAAAAGACTAAGATAGCTAAAGTAGTCATTAACCAAATGCAAATTGATACACATAAACATGAAACAAAATATTGATATTATGAAAAGCTAAAGCTGTAGCAAAACATCAATTTCTATCTCAGTCTGTATTAAAATTCCATATCCTTGTTCTCCCACTAATGAGGATTATCATTATTACAAAAATAATAAGTATTTAAAGGTTTTCCACAGGGTAAAACCTCCCTGTGGAAGTTATAAAACTGTTTACATAATCTGGGAAGATATCCCAAAGTTGTCTAAACTAAGAAACTAAAATAAAACTAAAACATCCAAATATCCTCTAAACTGTCCATGAAATCCCATGCAATTTCGAATTCACCTGAAACAGGTCAGAAATAGACAAGTTAGAGAGATATTTTATTAATAAAACGATAAAAATCTAATTCTACAGACTTAGCTACAGAATCATCTGATTTTGTAGCTAGTCTAAAATAAGATACAGAATCAGAATTGAAATTAAATCAAATCTTATAAGAAATTCCATTCAATTGACATCCAATAATTTCTTGATAATGAATCATAAATTGAAACCGTTATTCCATTATGAACTCAAACATGATACACATCATTTAACCGAGTACAGAGATAGCAATACTCTGTTTCAATTATAGGCATGAGTCGGGTAAATGAAATCATATCTAACAGAATCGTAATCGTTTCCCAACAAATCAAATCCATCTGTTATGAGATCGTTCTGATATTCAATTGAAAATAGAACAAATCGCAAACACAACGTTACACTTGTGAATCGAACAGGATTATCGCGATAACTATATAGCAAGCGATTTAGGCTGTGAACGAATCCAAACGATAATTGACTCATAAAAAAATCATAACAGGATTAATCTGTTAAGAACCAATACTAGATCTGAATATATAATCACCAAAAATACTGAATACACAATAGATCCACAAAGCAAGATAGAAGAAACCACACAATATTATTACCAAACCCTTGAGGTAGGGCAACACCATACAATGGATCCTATTATGGAAGAGATCCTCTCATGTTCACTTGCCTCTTCGAGGGGGCATC